>JASANA010003276.1:0-17951 GCA_030248095.1 Ptycholaimellus sp. GST1_10 | reverse complement strand
GTGAGGAGTGAGTGTGTGTTTGCAGCTAGGCAGGGGCATAGTGTGGGTGGTGTGAGTAGAGGGAGTGAAGGGGGAGGGCGTTGGAGGAGGGAGTGTCGGGAAAGTCGTCGGTGGCGGGAGAGTGAATGCCGGAGTCGGCGAAGGCGGGTCCCTGCTCCGGGTCCCAGGAGGTCGGCAGATGCCGTGTCTCCTCCCCGCTGTCGTCCAGCGAGAAGCGAATGTGACGTGACGGCGTCAGCTCTTTCCCTTCAGCAGACCACTCTCTACTCCTTCTTAGGTCTGGAGTACAGTTTGGCGTGGAGAAACCTACTCGAGTGTAAGATGTTATACTGGTGCATTAGGTTAGGTCCAAATGGCTAAACATCAATATCATAATACATGCCTTGACCTCTTTTGCCCATTTCAATGAAATAGTTAACCAACCATTATCTGCCATGCGTATGCAAAGCATGGTGTTGCGGAAGTGTGACTTGACGCGGATGGGATCAAACTCGATTCGACCGGACGGATTGCGACAGGCCTCCTTGCTGCACGCACAGGGAAATGACGCACGATCCACCTTACAACAACCTCTTTGTCTTTTATTAATTCCAACTGGAGAAAAATGGTAAATTGTTCAATGCCTGGTTGAATAAGCTAAGAAAATTGGCAAAAAGCTAAAAAAGGGGTTTACCTGCCATGATGGCTAAGGTATTGCCTTGAGAACTGACCGGTAACCACCGTCAATCGGTAATTTTTTTTCGCGATTACCGTTAGTGGTAATTACCAATTACCGTTATTTTAGCATTTTTTTGAAAATCACCAAAAATCACCAAAAAATGATTTTTCTTCGTTTTTTTTCCTTTCTTTCATCATTTATATTGTGTTTCGTTGTTTGCTTAGTATTTCTGTGCATGTTTCTGCCTTATTTGAGGTGGGAGTGTTCTTTTGAGCAACAAATTGAGAAAAGGCTGCGCAACGAATCTGTGAAGGCAAGAAGCATCAAAACGGATCTTTGGATGTCACTTTGGACAGCGATAAAGCAAAAAATGCATCGTTTCACTGGGCGATGGATAAGGGCTGAGGGACTGGAGGACTGTACTGCAAACGAAGGCAACTGGGCAAGGCACCATGAGAACAACCATGACTGAGCACCGAACAAGTGGCCATGCAAGTGGACTGGAATGAAAAGTAGGCGTAGAGGGACGGAATGGACACGGTGAGCAACAAAAAGGGCATTAGCATCTACTAAAGGCTACAGAACTACTCGAAGGAGGAAGGGGAAGGCAAGAGAGGGTGCTTTAGTGGATGAGGATGAAAGCGGACGGACTAGAGGACGGGGGAGGAGGAGAAGAGGGCGGCGGAGACTTGGAGCGGGGGCGGCAGTAGGGCACGATGATGTAGCCGGCGCCGGTCACGTCCTCGTCCTTGCTCTTCTGTGTCCCCTGCGTGTACTTGGCCTTCTTGGGCGAGGTCGACTTCCGCGCCGTCTGCTTCTTGCGCTCTGCCAATTATGCCACTGTAAGTTATGCGATTTGCAAGAAAGAGGGGGTCAAACTGGGCGTCTGGTTGGCGTTGGCTGTGGGCTGGACCGGCGGTGGCGGCTGGGCCTGGACAATGAACTGCGGCGGCGGCTGCTTGACCATGGGCTGCGGCATCGGCTGCTTGGTGTGCGTGGCGCGGAGACTCTCCATGGCGAGGTTGATGTAGTCCTCCACCGAGGCGAGGCTGTAGAGGGTGTTCTGGACAGTGTCTTCAAAGTCGGGGCTGTTCTCCTCCAGAGCTCCTAGGTCGTTGTTGATCTCGCCGACGTGGACGAGAGCATCGTACATGGCCTCAATTGAATGGGGTTGAAGGGAAATGAAAATGGAAATGCTGAAGCAGGTGAACCATGTACACTGGGACGAGCTCCGCCGGGACGTCCTGAGCGTGGCCGGGCATCTGCAGGACCATCTTGCTTGTGCTTTCGTTGAACTTGACGCTGGGAACTGGACCTCACTTCCCTCTTCTGCTCTCCTAAAGCTCACTGCGCTGCGAATGATTGGGCCTTGTCTGGGCGGTGGGTTCTGCTCTGATTTGGTAACCATACCATACACCAAACACGCTGCCCTCTGAGCCAGTAGGAGGCGGGCTTTCAATTGATAGCCTCACATCTTTTTGAATCTATAAATGACTCGTCCTTTCATCATTTGTATTATGTTTCTTTGTTTACATAGTGTTTTTGTGCATGTTACTGAGTTCTGAGCTCCATCTGCGCAATTTTACCAAAAATTTTTCAAAAAATTTCAAAATTTCAAAAAAAAATTAAAAAAAAATTTCAAAAATTTCAACAACAAAAAATCTTTCCAAAAAAAATTTTTTTATTATTATTAATTTTTGTTTGCATAGTGTTTTAGTTAGTAAAATGAGTAAATAATAGAGGCGCCACCGGTAAAGATTACCAATGCTAACGGTAATTTAATACTGTTAGCTACCGTATATCCAAAATTTCCTCCCGTAAAAACCCGTAAATCAGTAAAAAAAAACCTTACCGGTAACGGTAAACCGGTAATTTTTACCGGGAACAGCGTTTTACCGTTAGCCATCATGGTTTACCTGGCAACGAATTCACGTTGAAAGGGAAGAGGATGGAACCTACGTGGTTCCCCTCCCTCCCTGGAAGCCCATCCCTCCACACCTCGGCTCGGGAAAACACATGGCCCTTTCCCGCTTGAAGAGTCTATGTGTAACTCTCAAGGGAAGAGGCCCTGATGCCGTGGATGCGTACAACGGTCTCATCTCTGAATTTGTCAGAGACGGAGTGCTAGAAGTTGTTGATCCCCGCCAGCCCCCAAAGGGCCCCTTGGTCTACCTGCCACATTTTGCGGTAGCCAAGTCGAACAGCTCCGCCACCCCCTCTCGGCTGGTGATAGAGCCCAGCTCCAAGTTTGATGGCAACCAGTGCCTCAACTCGTTTCTGTGCCCAGGCCCGAACCTGGTACAGGATTTGCTGGAGGTCATTCTGTCTACCCGATTTCCGAAGTTTTTGGTCTCGGGAGACCTCAAGAAGTGCATCTTGTCTCTGAAGCTGAAGGACGAGTTCCAGGACATGACCAGGCTTTTGTGGTTGAAAGATCACCACCAGCCGCCTGTCACTGGGAACAGCTGAGATTCAAGAAGCTTCCTTTTGGACTGTCCTCATCTTCTTCTGTCACCTTGTGGGTGATACAGAAACCCCTGGAACTCTTCCAGGAGACCGATCCAGAGCTCTGTGAAGACCTCCAGTCCCGGTTTGTGGACGACCACTACTGGGGAGCAGAGACTCTGGAAGAAGCGGTCAAAAAGAGCTTCCGAGTGAAGGAGATTTACGCCGACGCCAAGATGAACATGCGGCAGTTCAAATCGAACGCCGTCGGCTTTGAAGAACAGATACCGGAGGAAGACCGCGGAAAACGCGAAAACTCCAAGGTCTTGGGCGTCAAATGGGACATTGACGCTGACCAGTACTTTGTCTCTGGGGTAGAGACAAAGCAACCACCCACCAGACGAGGTTTCCTGTCCATGGCTGCCTCAGCCTGGGATCCTCTGGGATTGATTGCTCCTTTGGCCTTGCGAGCCAATCTCCTCTTCCAAGAGCTCACGGTAGCTCGGAAGCTGGCGTGGGATAAGACAATCCCTGAGGAACTTCCCTGAGTAAAATCCGATCTGACACAGATCGGAGGGATAAAAATCCCTCGAAGAGTGATCATGGACTCATCACTCCCTCTCTCGCTCATCGTCTTCACAGATGTCTCGGTCGTCGGACACGCGGTGTCTGTGTACGTTCAACAGCCGTGGGCCTCCAAGGGGACGCGCTGCAAGGATCAGCCAGCCTACATCCAGGAATTCCTGACACATGAAGGCTGCGGTCCTCGGACATGCACCCACCATGTCACCCATTGTGTCTCGTTGCTACTGGCCAAATCCTTTGCTAACCCGGAGAAGCTCAGAGGAGAGATTCCCAAGGCGGAACTCCTGGGCTTGCTCAAAGGAGTTCAGCTGGCCAAGTACCTGAAGACTTGAAGCTTGAAGCTCTTCTCTGACAGCCGCATTGCTCTCCTGCAAGTGGCAGGAGAGACCGCCACCACTTCGATCTATGTCAAAAATCGAGTGGCGCTGATCAGAGACATGAGAGATGAGTTGGGCATCCGCTTGGAGCATGTGGTGGGTGGCCAAAACCCAGCAGATCTGGGAACAAGGGTTCTCTCCTATGAGGAGTTCACAGAACCCTCAACGATGCTGCTCTGGTTCCATGGCCCCACTGCCCTTAGCAAGGGAAGGGATCCAGTGGGCAATCCGAGGCCTCGACTAGGCCTTGGGAGACCCCACCATGTCTAAACAAGACATTGGGAGGCTCCACCAGGTTTAGACAAGGCCTTGAGAGGACAAACCAGGCCTCAACAAGGCCTTGAGAGGCCCCTCCAGACCTCGCCAAGGCATTGATAGGCCCCACCAGGCCTCAACTAGGCATTGACAGGCCCCAACATTCCTCGACAAGGCTTTGGGAAGCCACACCAGGCCTCAACAAGGCCTTGGAAGGCTCCTACAGACCTCGCCAAGGCATTGGGAGGCCCCACCAGGCCTCGACATGGTCTTGAGAGGCCCAACCAGGCCTCGACAAGGCCTTGGGAGGCCCCACCAGGACTCGACAAGGACTTGAGAGGCCCAACCAGGCTTTGACAATGCCTTGGGAGGCCCAACCAGGCCTCGCATAGGCCTTGGGAGGACCCAACAGGCCTCACCAAGGCCTTGAGAGGCCCAACCAGGCCTCGACAGGGCCTTGGGAGGCCCCTCGAGACCTCGCCAAGGCATTTAGGTTTCTTGTTTTTTGTTGTTTTTGCGTTTGCTTTTTTATTTTTTTTTTTTTGTGTCCTTTTGTTCTTTTTTCCTGAGGCCCACCATGCCTCTACTTGGCCTTGGGAGACCCCACCAGACCAGGACAAAGCCTTGAGAAGTCCAACCAGACCTCGACAAGGCCTTGAAAAGACCCTCCAGACCTCTACAAAGCCTTGGAAGGCATCAACAGACCTCGCCAAGGCCTTGGGAAGCCCTACCAGACCTCGCCAAGGCATTGGGAGGCCCCACCAGGCCTCGACATGGCCTTGAGAGGCCCAACCAGGCCTCGATAAGGCCTTGGGAGGCCCCACCAGGACTCGACAAGGACTTGAGAGGCCCAACCAGACCTCACCAAGGCATTGATAGTCCCCACCAGGCCTCAACTAGGCCTTGGGAGACACCACCAGGCCTGGGCAAGGCCGTAAGAGGTCCAATGAGACCTCGCCAAGGCATTTAGAGGCCCACCAGGCCTCTACTAGGCCTTGGGAGACCCCACCAGACCAGGACAAAGCCTTGAGAAGTCCAACCAGACTTCGACAAGGCCTTGAGAAGACCCTCCAGATCTCGACAAAGCCTTGGAAGGCATCAACAGACCTCACGAAGGCCTTGGGAAGCCCCATCAGACATCGCCAAGACATTTGTAGGCCCCACCAGGCCTCGACAAGGCCTTGGAAGGCTCCACCATACCTCGCCAAGGCATTGGGAGGCCCCACCAGGCCTAGACAAGGCCTTGGAAGGCCTCAAAAGACCTCGCCAAGGCCTTGACTGGTCCCATCAGACCTCGCCAAGGCATTGGGAGGCCTCACCAGGCCTCAACAAGGCCTTGGAAGGCTCCAACAGACCTCGCCAAGGCATTGGCAGTCCCCACCAGGCCTCGACATGGCCTTGAGAGGCCCAACCAGGCCTCAACAAGGCCTTGGGAGGCCCCACCAGGACTCGACAAGGACTTGAGAGGCCCAACCAGGCCTCGCCTAGGCCTTGGGAGGCCCAACCAGGCCTCGACAAGCCATTGGGAGTCCCCACCAGGCCTCGACAAGGCCTTGAGAGGCCCCTCCAGACCTCGCCAAGGCATTGAGAGGCCCCACCAGGCCTCAACTAGGCATTGACAGGCCCCAACATTCCTCGACAAGGCATTGGGAAGCAATACTCAACAATACTGAACCGCAGAGCTGATCTTGCATACAGAACGCCTTCAGTAAGCTGCAATACTGAACTGCAGAGCTGATCTTGCATGCAGGACGCCTTCAGTAAGCTGCAATACTGAACTGCAGAGCTGTTCTTGCATGAAGAACGCCTTCAGTAAGCTGCAATACTGAACTGCAGAGTTGTTCTTGCATGCAGAACGCCTTCAGTAAGCTGCAATACTACACTGCTGAGCTGTTCTTGCATGCAGAACGCCTTCAGTAAGCTGCAATACTGAACTGCAGAGCTGTTCTTGCATGCAAAACGCCTTCAGTAAGCTGCAATACTGAACATCATAGCTTTTCTTGCATGAAAAACGCCTTCAGTAAGCTGCAATACTGAACTGCAGAGCTGTTCTTGCATGCAGAACGCCTTCAGTAAGCTGCAATACTGAACTGCAGAGCTGTTCTTGCATGCAAAACGCCTTCAGTAAGCTGCAATACTACACTGCTGAGCTGTTCTTGCATGCAGAACGCCTTCAGTAAGCTGCAATACTGAACTGCAGAGCTGTTCTTGCATGCAGAACGCCTTCAGTAACCTGTAATACTGAATTGCAGAGCTGTTCTTGCATGCAGAACGCCTTCAGTAAGCTGCAATGCTTAATTGCAGAGTTATTCTGCATGCAGAACGCCTTCAGTAACCTGTAATACTGAATTGCAGAGCTGTTCTTGCATGCAGAACGCCTTCAGTAAGCACCATTACTGAACTGCAGAGCTTTTCTTGCATGCAGAACGCCTTCCGTAAGCTGCAATGCTTAATGCAGAACGCCTTCCGCCTTCCCAACCAGGCTTCGACAAGGCATTGGGGGGCCCCACCAGGACTCGACAAGGACTTGAGAGGCCCAACCAGGCTTCGACAATGCCTTGGGGGGCCCAACCAGGCCTCGCATAGGCCTTGGGAGGACCCAACAGGCCTCACCAAGGCCTTGGGAGGCCCAACCAGGCCTTGACATGGCCTTGAGAGGGCCAACCAGGCTTCGACAATGCCTTGGGAGGCCCAACCAGGCCTCGCATAGGCCTTGGGAGGCCTCACCAGGCCTCGACATGGCCTTGAGAGGCCCAACCATGCCTCAAAAAGGCCTTGGGAGGCCCCACCAGGACTCGAAAAGGACTTGAGAGGCCCAACCAGGCTTCGACAATGCCTTTGGAGGCCCCACCAGGACTCGACAAGGACTTGAGAGGCCCAACCAGGCTTCGACAATGCATTGGGAGGCCCAACCAGGCCTCGCATAGGCCTTGGGAGGCCTCACCAGGCCTCGACATGGCCTTGAGAGGCCCAACCATGCCTCGAAAAGGCCTTGGGAGGCCCCACCAGGACTCGAAAAGGACTTGAGAGGCCCAACCAGGCTTCGACAATGCCTTTGGAGGCCCCACCAGGACTCGACAAGGACTTGAGAGGCCCAACCAGGCTTCGACAATGCATTGGGAGGCCCAACCAGGCCTCGCATAGGACTTGAGAGGCCCAAACAGGCTTCGACAAGGCCTTGGGAGGCCCAACCAGGCCTCGACATGGCCTTGGGAGGCCCAACCAGTCCTCGCATAGGCCTTGGGAGGCCACACCAGGCCTCGACATGACCTTGAGAGGCCCAACCAGGCCTCAACAAGGCCTTGGGAGGCCCCACCCGGACTCGACAAGGACTTGAGAGGCCCAACCAGGCCTCGACAAGGCCTTGGGAGGCCCCACCAGGACTCGACAAGGACTTGAGAGGCCCAACCAGGCTTCGACAATGCCTTGGGAGGCCCAACCAGGCCTCGCATAGGCCTTGGGAGGCCCCACCAGGCCTCGACATGGCCTTGAGAGGCCCAACCATGCCTCGACAAGGCCTTGGGAGGCCCCACCAGGACTCGACAAGGACTTGAGAGGCCCAACCAGGCTTCGACAATGCCTTGGGAGGCCCCACCAGGCCTCGACATGGCCTTGAGAGGCCCAACCATGCCTCGACAATGTCTTGGGAGGCCCAACCAGGCCTCGCATAGGCCTTGGGAGGACCCAACAGGCCTCACCAAGGCCTTGACAGGCCCAACCAGGCTTCGACAATGCCTTGGGAGGCCCAACCAGGCTTCGACAATGCCTTGGGAGGCCCAACCAGGCCTCGCATAGGCCTTGGGAGGCCCCACCAGGCCTCGACATGGCCTTGAGAGGCCCAACCATGCCTCGACAAGGCCTTGGGAGGCCCCACCAGGACTCGACAAGGACTTGAGAGGCCCAACCAGGCTTCGACAATGCCTTGGGAGGCCCAACCAGGCCTCGCATAGGCCTTGGGAGGCCCCACCAGGCCTCGACATGGCCTTGAGAGGCCTCAACAAGGCTCGCTATGGCCTTGGGAAGGCTCCAACAGACCTCGCCAAGGCATTGGGAGGCCCCACCAGGCCTCAGACAAGGCCTTGGAAGGCCTCAACAGACCTCGCCAAGGACTTGGAGGCCCCACCAGGCCTCGACATGGCCTTGAGAGGCCCAACCAGGCCTCAACAAGGCCTTGGGAGGCCCCAACAGGACTCGACAAGGACTTGAGAAGCCCCACCAGGACCTGACAATGACTTGAGAAGCCCAACCAGGCTTCCACAATGCCTTGGGAGGCCCAACCAGGCCTCGCATAGGCCTTGGGAGGCCCCACCAGGCCTCGACATGGCCTTGAGAGGCCCAACCATGCCTCGACAAGGCCTTGGGAGGCCCCACCAGGCCTCGACAAGGACTTGAGAGGCCCAACCAGGCTTCGACAATGCCTTGGGAGGCCCAACCAGGCCTCGCATAGGCCTTGGGAGGCCCCACCAGGCCTCAACAAGGCATTGAGAGGCCCCTCCAGACCTCGCCAAGGCATTGGGAGGCCTAACCAGGCCTCAACAAGGCCTTGGAAGGCTTCAACAGACCTCGCCAAGGCATTGGCAGGCCCCACCAGGCCTCGACATGGCCTTAAGAGGCCCAACCAGGCCTCGACAAGGCCTTGGGAGGCCCCACCAGGACTCGACAAGGATTTGAGAGGCCCAACCAGGCCTCACAATGCCTTGGGAGGCCCAACCAGGCCTCGCATAGGCCTTGAGAGGCCCAACCAGGCCTCAACAATGCCTTGGGAGGCCCAACCAGGCCTCGACATGGCCTTGAGAGGCCCAACCCTGCCTCGACAAGGCCTTGGGAGGCCCCACCAGGACTCGACAAGGACTTGAGAGGCCCAACCAGGCTTCGACAATGCCTTGGGAGGCCCAACCAGGCCTCGACAAGGCCTTGGGAGGCCCCACCAGGCCTCGACATGGCCTTGAGAGGCCCAACCCTGCCTCGACAAGGCCTTGGGAGGCCCCACCAGGCCTCACAAGGACTTGCGAAGCCCAACCAGGCTTCCACAAGGCCTTGGGATGCCCAACCAGGCCTCGCATAGGCCTTGGGAGGCCCCACCAGGCCTCGACATGGCCTTGAGAGGCCCAACCATGCCTCGACAAGGCCTTGTGAGGCCCCACCAGGACCTGACACTGATTGAGAAGCCCAACCAGACCTCGCCAAGGCATTGGCAGGCCCCACCAGGCCTCGACATGACCTTAAGAGGCCCAACCAGGCCTCGACAAGGCTTTGGGAGGCACAACCAGGCCTTGCATAGGCCTTGGGAGGACCTAACAGGCCTCACCAAGGCCTTGAGAGGCCCAACCAGGCTTCGACAATGCCTTGGGAGGCCCAATCAGGCCTCGCATAGGCCTTGGGCGGCCCCACCAGGCCTCGACCTGGCCTTGAGAGGCCCAACCATGCCTCGACAAGGCCTTGGGAGGCCCCACCAGGACTCGACAAGGACTTGAGAGGCCCAACCAGGCTTCGACAATGCCTTGGGAGGCCCAACCAGGACTCGCTAAGGCCTTGGGAGGCCCCACTAGTCATCGACATGGCCTTGAGAGGCCTCAACAAGGCCTTGGAAGGCTCCAACAGACCTCGCCAAGGCATTGGGAAGCCCCAACCAGGCTTTGACAATGTCTTGGGATGCCCAACCAGGCCTCGCATAGGCCTTGGGAGGCCCCACCAGGCCTCGACATGGCCTTGAGAGGCCCAACCATGCCTCGACAAGGCCTTGTGAGGCCCCACCAGGACCTGACAATGACTTGAGAAGCCCAACCAGGCTTCGACAATGCCTTGGGAGGCCCAACCAGGCCTCGCATAGGCCTTGGGAGGCCCCACCAGGCCTCAACAAGGCATTGAGAGGCCCCTCCAGACCTCGCCAAGGCATTGAGAGGCCCCACCAGGCCTCAACTAGGCCTTGGAAGGCTTCAACAGACCTCGCCAAGGACTTGAGAAGCCCAACCAGACCTCGCATAGGCCTTGGGAGGACCAAACAGGCCTCACCAAGGCCTTGAGAGGCCCAACCATGCCTCGACAAGGCCTTGGGAGGCCCCACCAGGACTCGACGAGGAGTTGAGAGGCCCAACCAGGCTTCGACAATGCCTTGGGAGGCCCAACCATGCCTCGCATAGGCCTTGGGAGGCCCCACTAGTCCTCGACATGGCCTTGAGAGGCCCAACCAGGCCTCGACAAGGCCTTGGGAGGCCTCACCAAGACTCGACGAGGACTTGAGAGGCCCAACCAGGCTTCCACAATGTCTTGGGAGGCCCAACCAGGCCTCGCATAGGCCTTGGGAGGGCCCACTAGTCCTCGACATGGCCTTGAGAGGCCTCAACAAGGCCTTGAAAGGCTCCAACGGACCTCGCCAAGGCATTGGAAGGCCCCACCAGGACTCGACAAGGACTTGAGAGGCCCAACCAGGCTTCGACAATGCCTTGGGAGGCCCAACCAGGCCTCGCATAGGCCTTGGGAGGACCCAACAGACCTCACCAAGGCCTTGAGAGGCCCAACCAGGCTTTGACAATGCCTTGGGATGCCCAACCAGGCCTCGCATAGGCCTTGGGAGGCCCCACCAGGCCTCGACATGGCCTTGAGAGGCCCAACCATGCCTCGACAAGGCCTTGTGAGGCCCCACCAGGACCTGACAATGACTTGAGAAGCCCAACCAGGCTTCGACAATGCCTTGGGAGGCCCAACCAGGCCTCGCATAGGCCTTGGGAGGCCCCACCAGGCCTCAACAAGGCATTGAGAGGCCCCTCCAGACCTCGCCAAGGCATTGAGAGGCCCCACCAGGCCTCAACTAGGCATTGACATGCCCCAACATTCCTCGACAAGGCTTTGGGAAGCCACTCCAGACCTCGCCAAGGCATTGGGAGGCCTCACCAGGCCTCAACAAGGCCTTGGAAGGCTTCAACAGACCTCGCCAAGGCATTGGCAGGCCCCACCAGGCCTCGACATGGCCTTAAGAGGCCCAACCAGGCCTCGACAAGGCTTTGGGAGGCACAACCAGGCCTTGCATAGGCCTTGGGAGGACCTAACAGGCCTCACCAAGGCCTTGAGAGGCCCAACCAGGCTTCGACAATGCCTTGGGAGGCCCAATCAGGCCTCGCATAGGCCTTGGGCGGCCCCACCAGGCCTCGACCTGGCCTTGAGAGGCCCAACCATGCCTCGACAAGGCCTTGGGAGGCCCCACCAGGACTCGACAAGGACTTGAGAGGCCCAACCAGGCTTCGACAATGCCTTGGGAGGCCCAACCAGGACTCGCTAAGGCCTTGGGAGGCCCCACTAGTCATCGACATGGCCTTGAGAGGCCTCAACAAGGCCTTGGAAGGCTCCAACAGACCTCGCCAAGGCATTGGGAAGCCCCAACCAGGCTTTGACAATGCCTTGGGATGCCCAACCAGGCCTCGCATAGGCCTTGGGAGGCCCCACCAGGCCTCGACATGGCCTTGAGAGGCCCAACCATGCCTCGACAAGGCCTTGTGAGGCCCCACCAGGACCTGACAATGATTGAGAAGCCCAACCAGGCTTCGACAATGCCTTGGGAGGCCCAACCAGGCCTCGCATAGGCCTTGGGAGGCCCCACCAGGCCTCAACAAGGCATTGAGAGGCCCCTCCAGACCTCGCCAAGGCATTGAGAGGCCCCACCAGGCCTCAACTAGGCATTGACATGCCCCAACATTCCTCGACAAGGCTTTGGGAAGCCACTCCAGACCTCGCCAAGGCATTGGGAGGCCTCACCAGGCCTCAACAAGGCCTTGGAAGGCTTCAACAGACCTCGCCAAGGCATTGGCAGGCCCCACCAGGCCTCGACATGGCCTTAAGCGGCCAAACCAGGCCTCGACAAGGCTTTGGGAGGCCCCACCAGGCCTCGCCAAGGCCTTGGGAAGCCCCATTAGACCTCCCAACCAGCGCTCGTTCATGCCGCGCGGCGTGATCGTGCGCTCGTTCATGCCGCGCGGCATGGTAGAGCCCTGACCAAAAAGTGAGAAAAACAATTTGTTTGAATTTTGTCTACATGCATAGTTGTATACATTTTCGTAAATGCTTTTCAATTCTGTATCCAACCATGTTTTCAGATAGGTATGAATCGCAGTAGATCAAAAAATCGCTTCCTTGCAACTCCACGGCACAGACAAGCGCTCAAGTGCACCGCGCGGCATGGTCGACCCCTGAAATTTGGGCTCGACCTCGCCGCGCGGCGTGGTCGACCCCAGGGTCGACCTTGCCGCGATTCGCGGCGAGGTCGACCCCAGGGCCGACCTTGCCGCGCGGCGAGGTCGACCCCATGACCCCAGGGTCGACCACACCGCATTGCATGGTCGACCCCTGGATCCCAGGGTCGACCTTGCCGCGCGGCGAGGTCGACCCTGGAGTCGACCACGCCGCCCGGCGCGGTCGCCCCCTCGAGCCCAGGGTCGACCTCGCCGTGCGGCGTGGCCGACCCCTGGATCCCAGGGTCGACCTCGCCGCGCGGCGAGGTCGGCCCGCGGCGCGGACGGACCTTGCAGGGGTCGACCATGCCGCGCGGCGCGATCGACCGCGCCGCGCGGCGAGGTCGACCCCAAATCGGCTGCATCGCGACTTTTTAAACCTGAATTTCTAAAAATTTTGTTGACAACTTTAAAAAACTGAATACACCATCGTATGCAGAATAAATTTCTGCATCTAGAACAGCCTTTAGATGTCAGAAAATCTATCCACATACGTCAGGATTTTGGTTTGCAGCAAGAAAAGTCACTCGCGGCGAGGTCGACCCAGGTCGACCTCGCCGCGCGGCGCGGTCGACCCCTCCAAAATCAAAAACGATGCGATTACAATCGATTTTGTTGACAAAAAAAATAAAGTAACTACATCAAAAAATCAAAAATTTTCTCCTCGTTCTAAATCTGGTCTCAGATCGCGCGCCCGAGCTCTGTGTGAGGAATGGCATCGATTTTAATGAGGTCGCGGCGAGGTCGGACTTTGCCCGAAATTCGCGGCGAGGTCGACCCCGCGGCGCGGACGATCCCCACACCGGTGAAGATTGCAGCAGGCAGCAGTGAGTTTGAAAACTGATCGGAGCCAATTTCCAAACTCGAGCAGCAGAGGCAAAGCTTCTGCTGGAAGACTGGCTACTGTTGTCCGGCGTAGTTTGCAGCCGGCGGCAGTGAGTTTGAAAACTGATCGGAGCCAATTTTCGAACTCAAGCAGCGGAGACGAAGCTTCTGCTGGATAGCTGGCTGCTGTTGACCAGCGAAGATTGCAGCAGGCAGCAGTGAGTTCCGAAAACTGATCGGGGCCAATTTTCGAACTCAAGCAGTGAAGACGAAGCATCGGCTGGAAGGCTGGCAGCTGCTGGCCGGTGAGGATTGCAGCGGGCAGCAGCGAGTTTGAAAACTGACCGGAGCCAATTTTGAAACTCTAGCAGCAGATGCAAAGATTCCGTTGCTGGCTGGTGGCTGCAGGGAATTTCAGAATCCGTTCAAGGATAATGAATTTGCCGTTGACGATGCTTGCGTAGATAGCAGGAAACCAACTTTTCAGTTAGTTTTCAATGCTCAAGCAGCAAAGTTGAGTCCGTGCCGATGTAGACTGGGGCTGGTAGCGGAGCGCTTTGAAAACTGACAATAGCCAATTTTTCAAAGTCCAGCTGCGAAGTCGTTCGGAGCTGGTAGGCTAGCAGTGGTAGAGAATTGTCAAAATCCGTTCAAGGATGATGAAATTCTGTTGACGATGCTTTTCGAAGATGGCATGAAAAGAAACTTTTCAGTTAATTTTCACTGCCAGGCATTGAAGTCGAAACTGGTCTTGATTGTCGGTGTAGAACAAGTTCACAAAATCCATAAGGATAGAGTGAAATCATTGAAGCGGGCTGGTAGTTGAAGAGGAACTTTTCAGTTCGCTTCTGGACCAGTCGCAGCAAAGTACGGTGGCACTGACGTTGGCTGACATCATCGATGACGTTGGCTGATGTAGAGAGTTTTGCAATATCTGCTCAAGGATAGTGTGAAACTTGGAGCTGCGATGTTGCTGGTGAAGATCGGACATTGAAAATAGACTCAAAGTCAATTTTCAATTCCTTGCAGCATAGTTGCAGATGCCGCCGGATCGGAGTTCTCAAGGCCGTCTCTGGCTGGGTGAAGTCCGGGCACTGCAGGTGATTCTGTCTAGCAGCGAAGCGAAGGCTGGCATTGCAGGCTGGTCTCGATTCGCTGTCCTATCGCGGTAGATTGGTGACTGGAGCCGTTGACTCGAACGCTGCTGTTAGAATGCGGCGGCGAGATCAAAGGCTGGAGTTGTAGAAAGGGCGCTGTAGGCGGAAGTTGGGCTGGGCATTGTAGTCGGCTTTGTAGAGGTGGTCGGTCGTAGGGTACAGCTGAGCAACCTAGCTCTCTGTTCTACCAAACGCTGTGGTGAATTACAGCAGTAACGTAGCGAGGATCTCTTTCATCGTGCACCGAAGGGAGAAAGTGGGGGGAATAGGAATCGAGTTATAGACAGAATGAACCAGGCACGGCTCTGCCCGCCTCATCTGCTCAAGGTCAACGAAACTGGCTAGGGAAATGCCACATCTTATCTATATTTTACCTGCGATTGAAGTGCGGGAAATTTTTATTCAGCTTTATTTGAATTCTACTTGCAACTGAAATGGATGAAATTTTAAGCAATAGAGGGAAAATGTTGGTGCGTTGGAGGCATTTTTCGGTGGGAGAGCGCCTTTGGAGCTCTAAAAATTATTTATGTTAATGAACATTACCATTAATTGTGTAAATTTTGAGCTTTAAAGCATGGCTGGGGTTGAGAAATGAAGCCTCAAAATCAGGTAAATTAACTTTTCATGAAGGGTCAGTTTTATTTTTGAATTTCGATCCGATTCAAAAACAGAAACGTGTATCAATATTAAATTTTTATTCAGCTTTATTTGAATTCTACTTGCAACTGAAATGGATGAAATTTTTTCTTAGCAAAGAAATAAGTTTGTTCCTTAGATTGTTGATTTTTTACACAGTCAAAATTATCATCAGTCCAATTTAAAAATGGATTAATTAATGACAATTGATTTGCTCAAAATGTAGTTGGCTTCCAATTTTTGCACATATATCAAACTTTGCAATTGGCCGCCCAGAGGTTCAACAACACAGAACAGTCTTTGTCCTAGATTTTGGTCTTGCCCGCAAATTCATCAAGGACACTGGAGAAATAAGAACACCTCGTGCTGCAGCTGGTTTTCGTGGAACAGTCCGCTATGCACCAATCAATTGCCACCAAAGCAAGGAACTAGGACACAAGGATGACCTTGAAACATGGTTTTACATGCAAGTGGAGCTAACACTGGGTCGCTTACCATGGGCAAGTGTCCAAGACATGCATGAAGTAGGACGTCTCAAGGAAGCCAATCGACGAGATGGATCACTCTTTGCTGGATGTCCACCGCAGTACCCACAGATGCTTCAGTACATTGACAGTATCCAGTATTGGGATCAGCCTGACTATGAGCCCCTGTATAACCTTATCCGCCAAGCCTCTGATGCCAATGGAATCAAAGAATCTGATCTTTACAACTGGGAATCTCGTCCACCCATATTTCAGCCAATGTGGTAAGCAAAACTTGACATATTGCCCCCAATAATATTTATCCCATTTGATTGTATGTGTTCTTATTTGTACTTTTTGTTTTGTCTATTTTTAATACAACCTTTCAATGAAAAGAAATATGCATTCGATGATTCTTGAATTTAAAACATCCTTCATTTTACATTTTACCGCAAACCATGCAACACCAACTATGTCATGCCCTTTGACTCGTGTGCACCATTGTCCTATAAACTATCTTCACTCCGTAGTGAAACCCACAGAGCTAAAAAATACTGCAGTAGCACCCACCTACTGGACACTGAAATATTGTACCTCATTCGGAAATACAAATCTTATGGCTACCCTGCATCCATCATACATAAAACAACAAACAAGATCTTGCACGAGAGAGAATCGGCTATCTGCTTAGGTAACGATGAGCGAAAATGCATTAACGTCAAAACATCATACTTCAATGAGAAAACCTCGTTTGCACAGAAAAACACTGTACGCCCTGGATATATACGGATAATCCCAACTACAGGACCAAAACTATGGCACCTATTAGGCAGCAGACCAAAATGCAAATATGAGGACAGGCTGCAGACAAACGTTGTATACCAAATTAAGTGCAAATGCAACAAAATGTATATAGGTGAGACAAAAAGGCACCTGGAATCAAGAATCAAGGAACACAAAACCAATTGGTGCAAAGATAGCCTACATAATGTTTTCAAAGATCATCAGGGAAGCAATCATGGTCCAGAATTTGACTCCGCTAAGGTAATACATAAGTGTAACCAGCAACATGAACTAAAGCAGCAGAGGCCCTATGCATCAAAATGAACGAAACTCAAGTGATTATTGACCTAACCAATGTACAAAGACAGCACGACATTCCAAATGGTGTTCTACCTCTACTTCGTCCTAATACAGCACACTAAAATATTCCTTGAAATCATATTTTGCCATTAAATGTCATTCTTTAACCTTTTTAATAGTTATTATTGTGTTTTGTTTCTGACAAGTGTCAGAAATCTATTGTTACTGAGGAAGAAGGTAATACTTCGAAACGTCTAATTTTTATGTGAATAAATCACTACTGTGCTTACATTTTGGAAAGAGTCAACTAATTATCCTTCATTTTATTTATTTTTAAAAGGAAGTCAAACACATGAAAAAGGAGAATAGTTGTTTAAAGATTAAACATAAATTGAACAACAAAATTAACATTATTTATTTATTTATTTTATTTAATTTTCTAACACATGTCCCATCAAGAGACGTATGGTACAAAGTACCCAAATTACACTAAATAATACACATAAAATAAAATAAGATGTCCTATTAAGATTAAAATTAAAGTATTGTGTCCTGTTTTGTTTTTGTTGCCTATTGCATTAGGTGATGATTTTTGCTTCTAGTTGATTATTGCATTTTACCAAAATTGTTTATTGCAGCCCATGGAAATGACACCACCTTCATTACATTTGCCTTTGATATCCAGAAAAACCCCCATACTATGAGTTATGGCATTTTGCAAAAAGTCAGGCAGGTACACATGCAGAGTACAAAATTAGCATATTGCTAGCTAACACTTATAATATTTGTATTTTCCCCCATCTAAAAGTCGACACTTCATTTTGCAGTATTTCTTAATGTGACAAGAGCACAACATATTTTGATTCGAAATAAATTGATCAGTATATTTTAAGAATGATTTACTGTGTTTGAGTCAAATTGAATCAGTTTCTAAAGTTGAAACATGGCCAGATGGAACTCTGTGGCAGTCAGATCATCCATGCCGAGCTGTCGTCTGCCCAGCCGGACAAACATAAAGGTTATCAGCCTATCATATCTGCCCTGATTGTGCATGGCCAAAGTCCGTCTGCCAATGAGGGCAGGTCAATCAGAGCTCTGGAGGCCAAATAACATGCACAACATACATCATATGCTGATAGATAGAAACTGACTGCTAAGTTGTTGGGTATCGCAGTGCGGGGCATGTTCATCCTGTGGGTGGAGCAGGTAACGGAAGACTGGGAACAGTGCACCACCTACGACTT
>JASANA010003275.1:0-62529 GCA_030248095.1 Ptycholaimellus sp. GST1_10 | reverse complement strand
AGAGCCCCCATACCAAGAACCACGACAGAGAGCCCCAGTACCAGCCCCACCACTATGATGAGCCCAAGTACCACCACTATGATGAGCCCAAGTACCAGCCCCACTACGAATCGTACCACAAAGAGCCCCATTTGTAACCCTGCTAACCTGGAGCCCTCAACTAACTGCCACCACCCTAATATTCATCGTGCCGTCCACCACATGGAGCGCCAAAAACACGTCCTTGCCCAATATATATTAACCTTTACCCATGGCATGATTTTGTTGAGGAATGGATCGGTATTGGAGCCGGTGTGGTTTTTGGACTGTTTATTATCACTTCCGTAATAACTTTGGAGCTCCGCTACCACTTCATCTACCGCTTCATTACTGTTTTTAGCCCAACTTTATTTTCTTATCCAAAAAGCCGATATCATTTAAGAAACGCCACCAAGGATTGCTCAATGTCACGAGTGAAACCAATGAGACAACCTTCAGCCCACCCAGGTGCTGCCAGGCCAAGTCCGATGAGCGCCAGAACTCTGGAGAGAGCCTGCCCTTGGAGCAGCATCCTTCCTTGGATTCGCAAAACCTCAGTTATTGAATATCTTTGTTTTCTCTTCATGAGTAGCTGGTATTTGCAGAGAGCTCCAGGAGAGTCCTGCTACGCTAAAGGCTCGTAAAAATGCAGCCATATGGAAGGCATGGATGAAGGCCCTGGCCAGCACACCTAAGGAGTCTACCAGTTCACCTTCACCAACTCTCAAACGCATCAAACCTGGAGCTCCGCTGCCTGGTTCCTTTGCCTTCATTTCTATTGTACATATTTATTAAAATAGCCCAGAACCGCTGATAAATCTAAAAAGAGAGCTAGCTAATGCCCCCGACAGGTGGACAATTGAATATATTCCGTCCTATATGCCCTTTCCATCTCCCTCCAGCAATCGCCCCTGGTTTTTGTCATGAACTCCATATAATCGCTAGAATTGGCTAAATTTGTTGAGGTGTGAATTTGGGGCTTTAGGTGGGGTGAAGGAGGAGGATCTGTTTGAGCGCCGGTCTACCAGTTCCTCCACAGAGAGCCCAAAGGAGCCTGCCCCTGGAGTGCCCGATGATTCTGGCCTCGCCCAGTCTCCAGCCAACTTCGTAGATGTGGACCTCTCGGATCAGCCCACCAAACCTCCTCTGCCATCCAAAGGCCCTGCTCTCGTACCCACTCTACAGCCGCGCTCCTCATCTCTCCCTACCGGCCCCACAGAGCAGATGGTGGCCCCTTCCAGCCCTCTTTCAGCCCTCCTTTACAACGCCCCTTTGAATGCAGGCGCAGAGTGAAGGAGAGAAGGTCTTCCAGGCCATCATTGGCAACCCAACTGCCGCTAAAATGACGCCTTCATCTATGAAAAATTTATTCACCAAAAAGTTTTAGGCTTTTTTAGGTTTTACTTGTGCTCTATTAGTTCACCTATCCGACACCTATTAGGATTTATTGGTGGCCATTTTTGCTAGTGAGAATAGCGTGTGCTACATGGAGTCATAGAAAATGGGCACTATAGAAAAGCACACAAAAGCCGCCCATCGTGTTCTCAGGCATCTTGAGAAGGCTCCCCGCTGCCTACAATCCATCCCCTCCAGGCCCTCACAGCCACCTACTGTAGAGCCACTCACCTGAGCCCTCTGGAGCCGCTTGTTCCATCTGGGATCCCTCCACAGGCCCGCCCTGGAGATGCCCAGTCAAAGCAAAGCTTTCCAACATCTGACCCTGGCGCTCTGCTGTGGCCTTCAATCTTCCCTTGAAACACCTCTTGAGGGTGACAAATAAGCCAACTGGTGTGTGCCTCTTAAATCGAGCAATTGCTCAGTATTTCGCTTTTTGGCCTCCACAAAAGATTGAGCCATTCAAGCTAAAAAACCGGATCACATAAGCATAGATAGTTGACATTTTCTATTAGCACATACCGGCCCAAACCAGAGCGAACTCTCAAAGCCTCCTTTCCTCAAGTCTGAAACACCGTCTTCTCAAAACTACCGTGTCCTTTACACTTCTTTCCGAATGCCTCCAGAGCTTAGATGTGAAATATAGGCATGTGCCTCTTATTAACACTGCTCCAAATTGGAAGGTGATTGGGGTGTGAGGAGGGAGGGGTGTGAGAGGGCGGAGACAGGAGGGAGGGACAGAGAGAGATGTGAGGCAGGATGTGGGGCACTGAGGCGGATGGACGGACGGACGGACGAACGGACGGACGGACGGACGGACGGACGGACGGACGGACAGACGGACGGACGGACGGACGGACGGACGGACGGACGGACGGACGGACGGACGGACGGACGGACGGATGGACGGACGGACGGACGGACGGACGGACGGACGGACGGACGGACGGACGGACGGACGGACGGACGGACGGACGGACGGACGGACGGACGGACGGACGGACGGACGGACGGACGGACGGACGGACGGACGGACGGACGGACGGACGGACGGACGGACGGACGGACGGACGGACGGACGGATGGACGGATGGACGGACGGACGGACGGACGGACGGATGGACGGATGGACGGACGGACGGACGGACGGACGGACGGACGGACGGAGGGACGGACGGACGGACGGACGGACGGACGGACGGACGGACGGACGGACGGACGGACGGACGGACGGACGGACGGACGGACGGACGGACGGACGGACGGACGGACGGACGGACGGACGGACGGACGGATGGACGGACGGACGGACGGACGGACGGACGGACGGACGGACGGACGGACGGACGGACGGACGGACGGACGGACGGACGGACGGACGGACGGACGGACGGACGGACGGACAGACGGACGGACGGATGGACGGACAGAAGGACGGATGGAAGGAGGTGGTGGATATAGTTGGTCGGATGGATGGATGATGGAATGGAATGGAATGGAATGTGTATGGATGGATGGATGGAGGGGGGGGGGGGGGGGTGGGGGGGGGGAGGGACGGACGGACGGACGGACAGACGGACGGACGGACGGACGGACGGACGGACGGACGGACGGACGGACGGACGGACGGACGGACGGACGGACGGACGGACGGACGGACGGACGGACGGACGGACGGACGGACGGACGGAGGGGGGGGGGGGGGGGGGGGGGGGGGGGGGGGGGGCGGCGGCGGCGGCGGCGGCGGCGGCGGCGGACGGGAGGGGGGTGGGACGGAAGGGAGGGGGGAGGGACGGACGGACGGACGGACGGACGGACGGACGGACGGACGGACGGACGGAGGGGGCGGGGCGGCGGCGGCGGCGGCGGCGGGGGGGGTGGTGGGGGGGGGGGGGGGGGGGGGGGGGGGGGGGGGGGGGGGGGCGGACGGACGGACGGACGGACGGACGGACGGACGGACGGACGGTCGGACGGAAGGACGGACGGACGTACGGACGGGCGGACGGACGGACGGAAGGTAGGGGGGTAGGGGGGTGGGGGGGAGGGGGGGGTGGGCGGGGGGGGGGGGCGGGGGGGGGCGGATGGACGGACGGACGGACGGACGGACGGACGGACGGACGGACGGACGGACGGACGGACGGACGGACGGACGGACGGACGGACGGACGGACGGACGGTGTGCGCCCGGACACCGGACATTTTTTTAAAAAAGTTTTTTGGAAATAACTTTTTTAATAAGGCACTAAAAAATTTTTGTCCAAAGAGGACCCCCCACAATTCGACCACGGCGCGTCGATTGAGCCTATTAGCAGCGCTCTCCGACGTCTGTGTGATGAGCTACAGCCTGCCAAACTTTGGGAAAGCTGCAATTGGTTGTGTTGCTCGATAAGAGGGGCTTGGCGCTACCGCTCCGCTAACGCTCCGCTTGCGCAAGCCCAATTTGATAAATTTGAAAAGTGTGATTAGTGGAAAAAAACGGAATTACAGATTTACAGTAAATATCAATGAAGTTAACAGATTGTTTGAATTAATTTTCTGCAATGCTAGCAAAGAGGTATCTCGCATTTGTCATTGAGCTTGAGCAGCTGAGAAAGTTATTATTGTTTGCCTTAAATGTGAAGTCTCTAAAACAATAAAGGGCATTTACAGGTGTATGAGTCTCTGTAATCACGCAATCGTATTCCATTCTTTTTGCGCAAAATGAATGACATTTCTAAACTACTCTCCTCCTACCTCATCTTAATTGCATTTGCTTCCGCTGCCGAACTAACTCAATTTGCCATGATTTGCCATGATGCCGCGATTTCCCCTGATCTGATTCTGCTTTATTCTGTTCAGCAATCAAGATCTTCTAGATCCTTATGATGCCATTTTTAAGCGTAACTTTATTTCTTTCTGATAGTGGAGCTAGCGCATTGAAAAATGTCCTTATCCATTGTACCCAAATAGAAGATTATCTCCATCAATACGATTGGCCCTCGTAATATCATAATCCATCCACATTCAGGCAATGCTATTTCTACTTATCATTGCAAGCTGCCTGACGACTTTAGCCATGGCCAGTGAAGAGGCGGATGATAGAGCATTTGCGGAGACCTGCGCTCGATTCAGCGTTTGAGCCTTTTTCCATCCGCATTCAGCATCCAATGGATGAAGGAAGAGGCATTCGGTTGAGATGAGCGGGCTGCTGGCGGGGAGGACTAAGATTCGCTGCAACCTCCTACCCATCAGTCATCTCTACCCCGCAGCCATGGAGCTGGGCAAGGAGTTGAAGGAGGCAGGATGGAAACTGGACAGGCTACAGCCTACTTCCAACGCTGTTCAGTGCATCTCTGCCAAGGTTGGCTGACAAGCAAAAGCCCCCTGGTTTGGCTGCAATACTTGGCCGGTCTATGTTTCAGCGTTTAACTAGTGTAGAGACGTAGCCGAAAATTTGGCTGACACCTAGTTCCCCCCCATCGGATTATCCCCCCCCCCTAGCGGCCCGCGTCGCCGTCGTTCGGCCGGGGCCCGCGTGGTGACGGAGCAGGTTGACCTCGGCACGGAGGTCGACGATGAGCTCGGGGACGGTGGGCACTGGCTCCTCGCCTCTTCTGGACCGGTTGCGCTGGATGTCGAGCGCGAGGCTGGCAGGGAGCTTGGAGAAGACGGAGTACGCATAGGCGTTGGTGGTGCTGTCGGGGATGCCGGCGGCCCGGAGCTGGTCCAGGATCTTGGAGAGGCCGTCCGCCAGCGCCTCCATGCTGTCCAGGTCCTCGTCGATCGCCGTCGGCAACTCTGTCAGCTGCTGGAACAGGGCGGTCTTGAGGAGGTCGGCGCGTTGGTAGTTGGCGTCCAAGGCGGTGAGGGCGCGGCCGAAGTTGCCCGGAGTGTTGGGATCCAGGCGGGTGATCTTGGACTTGGCGCAGCCTTCGAGCGAGTTGTAGAGGTAGTAGAACTTGTCCCGCTCCGGCATCGGCGTCTGCTCCAACAAATTGGTCACCCAGGATCGGAAGCGAGGGTACTTGGTGACGTTGGAACCGTCGAACGTCTCCGCCGTGTGCTTGATCTTCGGCAGGCTGTAGTGCGGGGCGTGACCCGAGCCATACCCCGCCCCGTACCCCGGCCACTGTGCTTGTGGGAAGTAGGCGGGATAGGGGTTGGGCGGTATCGGGTGCCCTTGTCCGGGAGGCGGCGGTGGTCCCTGGCCATGGGGCGGCGGCGGCGCTCCGGGAGGCGGCTGCGGCGGCGGCGCGGCCGGCGGAGGGCCCCCGGGGTTCGGAGGTTGCGGCGGGCCCCCGGGAGCTTCCTGCGGCGGCGGCGCGGCCGGCGGGGCCGGAGGCGGCGGCGGCGCTGCGGCCGCTGGGGCTGCCCCCACAACGCTACCGTAGGGGACGGCCGGCGGCGGCGCTGCGGCGGCGTTCTGGTCGGGCGCCGGCGGCGGCTGGTAGGCCGGCGGCGGCGGTCTCTGCTGGACGGGCTGGTAGGCGGGTGGCTGTTGGCGGACGCCGGCCAGGTCTTGGATGGCATGGACCAGGTCCCGGAGCGCGAGCTCCGAGAGTGTCGATCGGCCGGAGCGGGAGGTGTGGTGGCTGCGGCTGCTTCTGGTCATTGGACTGCGGTCCCGGCGGCCTCTGCTCGTCTGCCGGCTGGAGTCGTCGTCTCGACGCCCGTGTCGCGACGGCCGGCTCGTCTGGCGGCTCGTCGCCCGGCTGCTGAAGTCCCCGTGGCGATGGCTCCCGCCGATGCTCACGTCCTGCTCCCACGGCCGGTGGTCGTCCGGCGGCGGGGCGTGCTGGGCGGCGGAGGCCCACTCTGCAGTGGAACCTTGGCTAGAGCGGTCCCGGGGCGGCGACAGACGGCGGTCCGCCGGTCGCTCGAGGGCGTCGCCGCGGGGCCCGATGTAGGTGTAGACGGGGATGTCGAGGAGGCGGGTCCTGGAGGGCCGGCTCGTTGGGATGTCGGCGTTCTCCCCCTGCTCCTGGAGGCTGGCGGGCTCGTTGATGGCGAGGGCGAACTGGCACCGGTGGCACTGGAAGCGGAAGGCGTGGGCGTTGGGGGGTGCGGTGGCGATCATGATGCGATCGAAGATCTCGATGGTGGCGCTGCCCGCGGGGCGGAAGAGGGCGTCGTAGCCGGAGCGGCAGTAGACCTGGTCGCAGGCGGAGCAGGCGAGCTTGTGCATGGTGTGGAGGCCCCCGGGCGCCAGGCAGTAGATCGAGCAGGCATCCGCATGCTGCTGCTGAGTGATGAAGAGGTCCCCCATCCTGCTATAGATGGAGGCCAGCAAAGACTTCAAAGAGAAAGGGTGGACCTAGGATGAGGGGGATAGCTGCTGGCTAGAGCCCCCAAAGCGCTTGGAGTCGGTGTAGGCGATGGTGAAGCTGGAGTAGAAGACAGACGGGAAGGCGGTGCTGAACTGCTCGGACGTCTCCATGCCCGCACCTGAACTCTCCTCCACAAACTTCTCCGCCACACTCAAAGAGGAATACACCGAAAGAGTGGGCCTTTCCGGAAAAGGCCCTAGAAGCACTTGAGGAGGATGTTGGCGGGGCCCCGGAGGGGCTGGAGGCCGCCGAAGTCCTTCCAGACGATGATGAAACGCGCCGTCTAGACGCGCCTCGAAAGGTCCGTAGATGTACCCTACAGGCTCTATCTGTTTCTCTGACTGATGGCCGGGAGCTCCAGTCAAGGGGGCCGGGAGCTCCAGCCAAGACAAGCAAGCAAGACAAGCAAGTCAACGAGACAAGAAGATTATCTCCATCAATACGATTGGCCCTCGTAATATCATAATCCATCCACATTCAGGCAATGCTATTTCTACTTATCATTGCAAGCTGCCTGACGACTTTAGCCACGGCCAGTGAAGAGGCGGATGATAGAGCATTTGCGGAGACCTGCGCTCGATTCAGCGTTTGAGCCTTTTTCCATCCGCATTCAGCATCCAATGGATGAAGGAAGAGGCATTCGGTTGAGATGAGCGGGCTGCTGGCGGGGAGGACTAAGATTCGCTGCAACCTCCTACCCATCAGTCATCTCTACCCCGCAGCCATGGAGCTGGGCAAGGAGTTGAAGGAGGCGGGATGGAAACTGGACAGGCTACAGCCTACTTCCAACGCTGTTCAGTGCGTCTCTGCCAAGGTTGGCTGACAAGCAAAAGCCCCCTGGTTTGGCTGCAATACTTGGCCGGTCTATGTTTCAGCGTTTAACTAGTGTAGAGTCGTAGCCGAAAATTTGGCTGACACCTAGTTCCCCCCCATCGGATTATCCCCCCCCCCCCCCTAGCGGTTTCCCCCCCCCCATGAAAGTTTCCCCCCCTAATCAAAGTTTCCCCCCCCCCCCAAAGATTTTACCTATACCCACACACCCTGCGCTAATGCAACCATGTATGAAGATCCAACTTGCTTAACATGTATGGAAAAGCAACCCTGCTGGCCTACAAATGTAATGTTAGCGGGTTGCCTATTAAATTGCTTTCTGACTTTAATAAAATCTTAGTAACCACATAAAAAACGGAAACATCGCAGAGTTAAGTAACTATTTAAATGTTTAAATAACCGGCTTTAGTCTATTTTAACCTCATTTTGCCCATTTTCGGCTGCACATAGCTCCACTTTGGAGACTCTATATCGTACAAATGATACCATTCCAGATGCGTCAAAACAAGGTCTATCAAGAAAACATACTTTCAAAAGAAGATAAAGAAAAAAATTTTCGACGAAATATTTTTGTTGGAGAAAATAAAATCGCCCCGCCAAAGCTTATTGAAAAAGTTTTTTCTGGTGATTCCCATGAAGCTGTAAGTTTTTTTGGTAAACAATCAAGCTCTTTGCGATTTTACAGCAAAAACCGCATGGAAATCCGTTGAACTGAGCGAGAATGGCATTGGTTTCTGAAGACCACTTTTCAACCCGTCACACCCCCCCCGTTGTAATATTATAACGCTTTTCCTTCCATATTATAAATGATTATAAAACGTTATAAATCATTTATAATCTTCTTGTTCCATGATGCAACCCATAGTTGATACGGCAGTCTAAACAAAGAAATTTTTGTCTTGGGGGGGAAACTAGTCGTCAAAACTCTTGGGGGGGGGAACTAGTCGTCGGTTTTGACGCCTAGTTTCCCCCCCCCAAGACACAATTTCACCTATTTTCAACTAGTTTCACCAAATTTAGCGCAGGGTGTGTGTGGTAGGTAAAATCTTGAGGGGGGGAAAACTTCATGGGGGGGGGGGGAACTTTCATGGGGGGGGGCCCTTGGTTGGCCGGTAACCCTCCATGGGGGGGGGGGGAAACTTTGATTAGGGGGGGAACTAGGCGTCAGCCGAAAATTTTTGATAGTTGAAATATGCTTAGTCCTTCATTTTTGCGCGGTCGAAGGCCGCCTGCCGCGGAGGGCAGGGCAGTCAGAGCTCCGGAGGCCGGAGGGCATGGGTGCGGAGGCCCCGGAGCGTAGCCTAGCATGCAAAGCATGCTAGGCGAAGCGTAGGGGCCGTAGCACCCGTGCCCGGAGGCCGGAGGAGCTCTGGCGCCCTGCCCGAAGCGGCGGGCGGCCAAGGCCAGCTTAAGCAGTTACCTCATTTTTGCGTCCGTCTTTCCGCATATATATATATATATATGTCATTCCGGGGCCCGGCCTCCGCGGTTTTTCAACCAAATTGGCTGATTTTTTGCATGAAGGTCCAACTGGGTGGTATCTCCAGGCCATTTTTTGCGCTTGACGTAATTTTGCGTTTTTCGCCCAAAACTCAATTTTTTGATGTTTCAAAGTATGAAAATTCATAAATCACTGGTTTGTCAACGAAATTGGCTGATTTTTGGCAGGTATGTCCGTCGAGGTGCTATCTTAAAGCTGGCAAAAGGAATTTCCGAAATATTTGTTATTTCTCAGTTTATGGCCAAAAACCTAAATTCTTGATGTTTCAAAAATCTGAACATCCATAAATCGATGGTTTTTCAATGAAATCAGTTGAATTTTGGCATGTACGTCTCTAATGGTGATATATTGAGTTTTTCAACACATTTATTATTTCTTGATTTATAGTCAAAAACCTATAATCTTGATGTTTCAAAAATTCGAACATCCATAAATTACTGGATTTTCAATAAACTCAGCTTAGATTTGGCAGATACGTTTGCTGCGGCAGTATCTTAAAGCAGTTAAAAGGAATTGCTTTGCTTTTTATCTGGAACAAAGGCCGCGCATCTTGGCAGCAGCCGAGAATACCTTGTTAATTAGAAGGTGTATGGTGGATACGAGAATTGAGTCGTTGCAGACATTGAGCATGTACTGGTGGCGTCTTTGCGATGGCGTGACACTGGCAGCAGAGATCAAGGCGGCTGCCTACATTGGCTATCTTGTCAAACGACCCTTTGATTGAAACTCAATTCGGCCCTATTTTATCTCTTCCCACCCTCATTCACCTCATTCCTTTTAACTTTTGTGCGTATTCAAATCACGTACTTCCACTTCCATCCCGCAGAACAAATGAACCTGCACTTGAACAAAAACGAGTATAAGTGAAAGCAAAAGAGTGGCCAAAGGCAGAGAGGATCACAAGTGGTAGGTGGAGGACATGGAGGCGACTTTGGACAGGCGTCTGGGTGGGAGATATTCCGCAATCTGCAGCCATTTAGGCTTCCTTAGACAAAGTAGGGGCAGGAGAAATGGAAGAAACCTCGTCCACGGAAGCTCGCTTGTGCAGCAGGGGGCGCCCGCTGTGAGCGCTGGAGCTGGCAGAGCTGGCCGCCGTCCCATTCTTCGCCGCATCGCCCCATCGATCTCCGCTTCTATTCCTGCCCAGGACAAAGACGTTGGGTGAGGCAAAGGAATTTGGTTGAGGGCACGAGGTGGGAAGTGTGTGAGGGTGGGGAAATTTGGGTATCGATAAATGGATTTTCTGACATTTGGCCTTATAAAAGTTCCAGTAATTGGCCTGCAGATGGACTGGCAAGCAGGCTGACCTTCTTTTGTGTGAAGAGCTGCGTGGAGAGGTAGGCAGGTTAGCCTCCCATGCCTTCAGTTCCGCCCGCGTTTCTAGGTAGCGTTTGCGAAGAGCTGATCCGCTTTTCGCGTTTTTCTTTCTGGAGAAATGCAAAGAGCTAAAATGAGTCAGGGCAAGAAAGAATGAATTGGTAGGAAGAATAAGCAAGGAGAGCGCAATTACCCAGAGGTCTTGGCATGAAGGGTGTGAGTGGCGAGGCGATGGATGTCCTCTTGTGTTCTGTGAGGGAAGACGAGACGAAGCACTGGCTCCAACTCCCCGGCCTCCAGATCCCCCATCTCCACTAGGCGCCCGATCAACTCTAGCTCCTGAAGTCTCTTTCCTTCGTCCATTCCATTCGTGTTTCAGGCTTTGGGCAGACTAACAGCTAGGATTCAAATGCGCTCAATGACTTAAACATCAGAATTTATAATCATGGAGGCCTTGCCTGTTCCTGTAGAGCCTGGGCCTTGAGCCGTTCGAACTCCTGGCGCTGAGCTGCACAGCTCTGGTCCACAGCCCGCTCCTCCTCCTCCCTGTCCAGCTTTCATCCTTCGCAGAGTATTGTAGAGGGTTGTCAATGTAGGGTACGATTTCTGCTGTCGCTTGACGGCATGCTGAAGGACGATGTCCATCTGGGCCAGACCGGCTGCCACCTGGCTGCTGTGCTTTGCCTTTTCGCTCTCCCGCAGCGCCTCGCTGCAAGTGATTTCAGATGCTAATGCTGATGTTTCACTACTAATGTTTATTGCCAAAGACCAGCCAATCTACGATTCTAGGACGGCAGACAATGTTTGTGATAAATGGCCGATTGAACTGCTGGGAATGGTAAAAGCGGATGCCAAAAATATTTGAAGTTCTCAACGAAGGTCTCTCAAGGTTATCCACCCTCTAAAGTGATTTGCAAATTTTTTAAAAAGGTGTAGCCGACTGAGCATACAGCGACCAACTTTTGATGTAACTCTTTACAACTGAATCTTTCAAGGGGAGACGAGGCTTTTCAGATTCAATTTCGCTATGACGCTATCTATTCATCCGTTTTGCTTCAAAGTTATTGCCCTCCCATTGCTGATGTTTCACTGCTACTTCTTATTGCCAAAAACCTTTCAATCATTGATTCTTCTTGGGTATGCTTGCCCATTTATTCCCATTTCTCCCAACTGAATCCCCAATCCAATCCAGCATGGAGGTGTATATATAGCTCCATGAATCCAGCCAACCTCAACTCCTTGGAGGGCGTGGCGGATTGAGCCCTTAGTGATTGCCTGGACTGGAGCTGTTCCCTGAGCTGGCGCTCGGCCTTGAGACGCTGTCCTTGCAGCTTCTCGGCCATGGCCCGGGCCTCCGCCTCATGGCCAGCCAGGAGACGGACAGCGTCCGGATTGCTCACCACGCCGCGCTCCGTCAGGTCCCCCACCATCGCCGTCGTCAGCCCCGCCAACGCTGCTGCACTCCCCTCCACCTCCCGCATCTGTTTGGACCATGGGGCTGATCATTTGTGCTGGATTCAATTTGGAATCTAACCAAAATTGGAACATAAAAATATTTTTTTGCTAAAAATTATTTAAAAAAATCTCCAAAATTGTTGTCCAGTTTTCTGACTCCAAATTATAAGTGATTACAAAGAGATGAAATGCATAAGTCACAATTTTGGGCTGACTCCTAGAACCCCCCCCGAAGAATAACACCCCCCCCGAAGATATACACCCCCCCCCCCGAAGATATACACCCCCCCCCAAAGATATACACCCCCCCCCCCCCCCCCCCGAAGGGTACTATATTGAAAATTTTTTTATTGCCTTAACATACTTCTCTGTACATATCTCGAAATTTAAACTCACGGAATTTTCATGTAGATGATTAAATACCTACTTTTTACTCCTAAGCAACTAGTAGGTACTGCCACAGTATGGACCATGGCTCCTAAGCAACTATGGGTGGTACTGCCACAGTATACGCGCATTTTGACTAAGCCTAAGGGGTTGCCGTAAACAGTATCCTAGTACTACTCCTGGTAGTAGGCAGACTAACTAGTAAAAAGTAGGTATATAGTTGTTTATATAAAAATTCCGTGAGTTTAAATTTCAAGATATGTAAAGAGAAGTATGTTAAGGCAATAAAAAAATTTTCAATATAGGACCCTGCGGGGGGGGGGGTGTATATCTTCGGGGGGGGGGGGTGTATATGTATAGTACCCTTCGGGGGGGGGGTGTATATCTTCGGGGGGGGGGGGTTCTAGGAGCCAGCCCAATTTTGATGTTAGAGGAAACTAGGCATGCACAAGAGGAAGGGCGCACCAGTTTGGCCTTTCGGAGCTGCAGACCGGCCAGCAGGGCGCCCAAACGCTCCTCTTGCGTCCGAAGAGCTGCTGCTCGCTGCTCCACCAGCTCTGACTCCAACTAGAATCAGAAGGGAAGCTTTGTGAAAAAGGGAGTGGAGCCAGAAAGAGGCGAGCTACCGAGGCCAGTTCCTTGTCAGCCTCAGCAGCAGTGGCTTTCAAGTGGTGCAGCCGAGTGTGACTCCTACCAGCCGACCCGTTCAGGTAGCCGTTCTCTCCACCTCAACCTCTCACCCTTCCCCTACCACCTCGAAAGGACAAGAGACCAAGAAGAAAGACCCCGTCGAGGGGAGTTGGGAAAAGCCGAAGCTCGACCCACAGCCGGTAGGGAGGTGGAGTTGGAGCGCTGTTGCTGGTGCTCTGCGGCCAGGGACTTGCGACGCTCCAGGCGGTGGTTGAGCTGGCTCAGCTGGGCCAGGCGGGAGGCAGTGAGGGAGCGGCTCTGGTCATCAGTCAATCATTCGATTGGGGAAGGAGTGGCAGGGAAAGGAGGAAATACGAGAGCAGAGAGGCTGGCCTCTTTGGCCACGAAGAGCTGGGCTCGGTCCTCGGGGGAGAGGGCTATCTGCTGGGCCAGCAGGTGTCTGCAGAATTGAGGATTGGTAGAAGAGGGAAGAAGATTGAGAGAGCAGAAAGGGTACCGGAAAAGGGACTCCTCGTGCTCGCTGATGGCAGATTGGGCGGCCAGCTCTTTGGTCTCGGCTGCTTTCACCAGATCTCCCTCCTCCGACATCTTCTGCAGACCCATGGGTGGATTTAATTTGATGTGAAAAGGCAACGATTTCGAGGCATCTACCTCGTTCAGTTTGGTCCTCTGCTTGTCCAGTGAGCGTCGCCGTGCTTCAAGCTTCTCCTTCAGCTCTTCCACGGGGCGGACTGCAATGCAATGAGAAATTGGGTAAATGACTATGCTGTTCCAAGAAATTATTGTAGCTCATGCTTTGTATGTTTTATTTGAAGATGGCTTCAGATGAGTGTTTGGCCTCATTAATATTTTCCTCACTACCATTAATAAGCCTCAACCAGAGCCGAATTCTTAGCCATAGCCTAATCTATGGGTTTTACCTAAGCACCTAAGCTTACCTGTTTTTTGCTTCAACCCAAGCCAAAGTTTTTCCGAAAGAAAGGTTTCTTTTGGAAAATTGAGGCATCCTGCTAAGTCTTAGAGCTGAACATGGTATAGCAACTGAAAAGGCAGAGGAAAGCAGAGAAGTAAAATTAACAACCACTTGCCAACTTAGCCTTGAGCAGTTGAGCTTTCCTTTCCTCCCAGTCGCTGAGCAGACACTGCTGTGATTCAGCCTGCGCCGTGGCCCAGGCCTGGGCCTCCGTTGAATCCTGATCGGCTGCCAGACGAAAGCGAGCCTCCGCCTGCCCTGCCTCCAGCTCCTCCATGCTCTTCTTTTCTGCATCGTTTATTCTCCTCACTCTCACGTTTCATCTTTCAATGGCTCAGATGGCAATGGCAATGCTGTTTGATTGATTTGTCGTGCGATGCTTCCAGTAAATGCCCTATCCCCCAATAAATGAAAATGTTCAGTCCTTTACCAAAAGCTAAGCCTGGACCATCAATACTTTCTCATTTTTCCTCTCAATCTGGCCTACGGGTCAGATTGTGATTCCCGTTAATAAACGGAAGAAATTCAAAAAAAATAAGACAACCTTTGCGATGGCTGCGAGCCCGCTGGTAGTCCACCAGTTCGGCCTCCTGCTTCTCCCTCTTCAATGCCCCTTCTTCAGTGCCCCAAAATGCCAAATTGTCAAAAACGGAGGGCAAACAAGGGCTTGAAGAGCTCGACGGCGTTCTGCAGTGGCCTTCTTGATCAGACGAGCCTGGGCATCCTGCAGACGTTGGCGGTGGGCCAGTTTAACGTCTGCTGCAGCTCGACCCAGTGCAGAGCGCAGCTGCTCCGCTTCTGTCTCCGAAATTTCGCCTCGCCTCAAGAGCTTCTGTCTTTATTTAAGTGGCTCAATACTTTATTTTCTGAAATGGGTGTGTGGAAGCAGGAGGGCTGTGATCAAAGTGACAAAATTACAATTAATCATTCTGACAAGTTTCAAGATTCTACATGCCCAGAAAATTGGCTAATTGGGCAATCCTAGTAGACCGTTTGCTTGATTCGATTTCTGCGAAGGCCTCCTTGCGCAGGCCTTCCACCAACTCTTCATCCCCCGATCGCTCCTCGGCCTTCAAGCCTACCGCATTCACACCCACCAAACACCAGCCTTGTATTGCAGAGAGTAAGATACCTGTAGGTCCAATAGGCGACGCCGGAAGCGAGCCTGCGCATCCGCTTGAGCCCTGCAGCCATTGATCGATGCCCCTACTCTACTTATAGTGGAATGGAAGTGGTTGACAAACCGAAGCCTAGCACGAATGCGTGCCTCTCGCTGGCGAGCCTGGCGTCGAACCTTGGCGAAGGCCTCCTCTACCTGCTCCAGCTCAGTCGCCCGATTCTCTCCTCAAAACCCTGCCTATCCACATCAACAGTCACAAGGGCGCTAATGGGAAGGACTCAAGTGCGCAGAAAACAGCATTTTTCATACCATGTGTCAATTTGTTCTAAATGACGCTCTCTAGGATCTGGCCAACATTTTCCAATATTCATACACTCCATTCATAGCTATTTTGAAATAGGATGCAAGCTCAAAGCCGAAACATTCGGGTACAAAAGCGAACGGCTGCCTCTGATATCGGCCAGCGCCTGAGCCTGTAGCTGAAGCAGGGCGCTTTCCTTCTTATTGGCCCAGTCCTCGCGGGCTTTCTCCAGCGCAGTCTCAGTTTCCAGAGCGGTCTTTTGCACCAGTTGGCTGAGCAGAGCCCTGTTCTCCTCTCGCAGTAGCTCCATCTCCTCGGCTGCTCTCTGAAAGGAGGATTGAGTTTGAGATGAGATTGGAAGGATGAGGCGCTTGCCTCGGGCGATTTGCCCCGCAGACGCTTGGCCAGGCGTTGCTCTTCGGCCAGAAGACGTGCTTCCTCTTCTTCTGCCTTTTTCTGGAATTTATATTCGCAAACGGATTGGGCATGGATTATTGGGAAATTTCAAAATGAAACTAACTACTTAACCCTTTTTGCAATAATTCATTCAGGCGTTTCAATAATTCATTGCGTGTAGGCATCATTTTGGTATTCTGCTGAATATACCTGATCAGATTTCCGCAATCTTCGTTCCAGGTTCTGGAGATCAGCCGTGGCCTCCTTGTCCAGCTTGGCCAGTGCATGGCGGGCTTCTTTGGCCAGCCGGGAGGCGGCTGCCTCGCCCGGCCCTCTTTCCAGCGCTCGCCGGCTCCCCTCCACGAGCTCTGCAGCCAAGAAGCAGGTTTATTTTTAGGCCATAATTCAGTGTTTCTAAATATCCTAGGGCGCGACAGCGCCCTAGTTATGAATGGGTGATCGAGTTTTTGGGTGGTTGCATGTCACGAGGTTCAGCGCCTTGGATATTGGATGAAACCATGGACATATATACATCAATCGAAAGCTCTCAATGAGATCTAGATGACGAAAATCGTGAAATTTTGATTTAGGCCTCTGAATTTTAATAAATAACTAAAATATGAACTGAAATATATAAAAAAGGGAAACTGCGCAGATTTTTATAAACTGATGCTCAGGTTAGCTTCAATGCAAAGGGAAACTGCGCAGATTTTTATGATTTGATGCTCAGGTTAGCTTCAATGCAATAGATCTTAATTCCTAGGGCACGACAGATCTTAAATTCCAAAATCTTAATTCCAAGCGATGGATTTATCCCAATGACTGTTTGAAGCCTTGTTCATGTGGCAAGTAAATATGTCTTCCACATGGCCAAGACCTAGACAATGCTACAGCATGAGCTGCTTATGAATTGTCAATCATCAAAAAGAAATAGACAAGGTGTGACAAAATCGTGATAAATTTCGATTTAAATTATAAACCATTTTGAGTCAAAGTTTTAACAGGTTCATCTACGAAATCCACTGAGCATTCATAAGCAGGCGGCAATTTTGGCACAAAGAGGACAAAAATTAGTGAATGATAGAGAATACAACTAGTGAAATAAAAAAATTGTTACATCAAAAAAAATTTTCTGAATTTTTGGTCACAATGAAATTATAAATTTACTAAATGAGGTGTAACAAAATAAAACAAACAAAATTAAAGTTAAATTGAAATTAGCTAAAGTAAAGTTAACTTTTGCTGGCATTTGCAATATGATCAATTTTTTTATTTTCAAATCACTTTTCAAATTTTATATGTACTTTTCTGTAAGAGGCTTCTGTAAGAGTAAAGTTCACAAATAACATCATTTAATCAAAAATTAAAGACAAAATAAAAACCAGAATAATTGAAATGACAAGTTTCCTGCCATAAATTGCCGCCTGCTTATGAATGCTCAGTGGATTTCGTAGATGAACCTGTTAAAACTTTGACTCAAAATGGTTTATAATTTAAATCGAAATTTATCACGATTTTGTCACACCTTGTCTATTTCTTTTTGATGATTGACAATTCATAAGCAGCTCATGCTGTAGCATTTTAGTCTTGTTTGGAAATGCTTGCCTTAAAATTTTTGATTTTTAGTTTGAAATTGAAATTTTCGAAAAATTCATCGCAAGAAATATTTGGAACCTTGCAGTTTGTCAGCCTGAATGCGCCGCTCGTCGCCAGCCGCCTCCGCTACAGTTTCGCTGAAAAACAAATATTAAAAAATTATTTTTGTTAAATCGATTATAATTTGGCTACTGATCGAGGATTTGCTGGGCCTGCTGTGAGCTGGTCGTAGCCAGGGCGACGATGAAGGCTGGCTCGGGCAGGGGCTCAGTCATGCAGGCCACCTCCAGGCCAGCCAACAGCCCAGCTCCTTCCCACTGCAATCTCTTTTTGCATGCCGCAACTTTTTCCATTTATTCACGTTTTCCCTCTTCTCTTGGTTTTTACAGCCTTTTTACTGCCCCTTCATGCTGGCGAGTGAGCGATTCGGTTGATTGCCGAGAACTTGGTTTTTTGCTTTCCCTGGTAGTGCGTCTGCTTCAATATGCCCTTCCCCACCTCAACTGCTGATAAAAGGAGTCGGGAAAGCAAAAGTGCAGCGGAATGACTAATTAGCCTGCTGTGATGCCGCGTGCGTGTTTTCTGATGCCGCGTACATACAGCAAAGGGCTTGTGTAGTGTACCCCTTACACTCGCTCCAGTTCTGTTTGCCTCCGCCCAGACAAAACTCGTTCTGCTATCCCCGGCCAGCCTGGGATAGGACGCAATCTTCCTCCTATTAGCAGCCGTTTAGAGCGTAACTAGTTTGCAGTGCCCTTTTAAAGAGATGCCAGAAAAAATAGCTCTGGATGGCTCCTACGGCAACCGCCCCATGCACCTTTACCAGCCCTCAGCCAAGCTGGTTAAGCAAGTCCAGGTTCGCTGATTTCTTTCATCAACCTACAGGGTTAGCGAGTAAGCTGGAATGGCTCACTTTGTCTGACTGCAAAATGGTTTCTAATAATTCATCTTCTTAATGGAATACAACATTGAAACATTGAAATAGTTTCCCAGACTCCCGATGCTGTTTATGAGTAAAATATCGCTAAATCAGGACAGTGCGGACGTAATGGACACCGGACGCAAAGGTCGCGTGCCAGTGGTCACAGTTCCCCTGCTTCAGGCCAGTCAGGAGAGTCTGGAAGGATTTGCGGACGTAAAGGCCGATCAAATCTGATGACTGCCTTGGCCAAGAGTGGGATTGGCAGTTCCATGAGAGCGGGAAGATAGCCGCCAGCCCGGTGCACCTGCGTCAGTGGCCGGGTAAGGGAGGGCGGGCGGTGCTGGGCGGGACTGCGGCCGGCCTGGCTCAGGGCCCTTTCACCGGGCACTGGGACAAGTTTTCCGGCACTTGCATCGTGCCGTATTTTCACTCACTCTTCCAATGCCTATTTTCACTCACTCTTCCTATCCTGCTCTCCGTCCTTTTACTCTTGGAGTTGGCAAGGATGCTTGGCTGTTTGCTTCTTGCGACAAAAAAGAGAAATGAAGAAAAAAGGCGAAACTTTTTTTGTACCACGTCGTCTTACTAGCAATCCTCGAAAGACAGCAATGATGGCAGAATTGAGGTTCGCACAGAGTCGCTGGACGACACCTACCTGGTGGCCTGGCGCAAGGGGCAGGACATCTTTGTCCAGGACGCCAACTATCATCCAGAGTGCTCACAGGTCAACCTTGGACCCAGCTGGGTGAATAACGGGTTCTCAAAAGGTCTTTTGCAGGTCTTCCAATCGTTGGACGGCAAGCCCTACATCCTGCTCCTCTCCAAACACCTAGACGATGCCACTGCGACACCCAACCATTTTGTGGCCTTCCTCTTCCAAGGCACCCAGGTTGCCCTAGACCCTTTTATTTCTGCTGCGGGCTGCTGATGTTTCTGCTTTGTTCTACTGCTGCTGATAATGGTTTTTACCATAATGGTGTTGGAACTGGTTCGCCAGTTTATTGAAACTTCAGCAGCAGCTAGTTTTCCAAAAGATGAATTGTCAGATAGTGAACATTCACCCGGGCATCTGGCACCAGGCTGCCTTCCCCGTACGCGACGACTGCCGCCTCTACACCAAGCAGAGCAAGGTCCTCCAATAGTCCTTCAACTCAAATCCAATCCCCTCCGCTAACCACCCCAATCAGCTCAGATTCACGGCGTGGTCCTGATGGACTTCTTCCACGAGTTCGGCGTCTACCTCCGCATCCGAGATGCCTTCCGACCCCCAGCCCCTCAGCGCCTCCCCGATTCAGTCAACCAGCCACTGCCTTCTATTCCTATGCCGTCTCCCCTTTCTCAGTCCCCAGCTCAAAGACCAATTAATATGGATTGATTGACAGTGCCTGGCGACGGGTGGAGTTGCCGAGTCAGGCGCCCATCCTGAGTGCAATCAAGGCCACCAGTGAAGCTCTGGAGCCCTACGGCCGTCTTTTAACAGCCCTACCGGCTGATAAAAGCATCGCCATTGCCACCTGGCCCAGTCAACTGCGGCAGGTGGAGTATGGGAACGAGGCTGGGGTATTGATTTCACCCAAATGACCTCCCTCAATCAGTCTCAGGGAGGCTCCTCCTCTTTAGTTGATGAGCGTGGACAAGATGATAGCCTGGGACGCGCCGGATGAACACCGCCGTCGGGAGCTGCTGCTCATTCACCAGGGCCGATGGAGCGATGCTGGGGTGGTCCAAGCGTAATTATTCGTCTCTTTTGACTCGGTAGTGGAAGAGAGAAATGATGGATTGGGCAGGAAGAGCGGGGAGATCCTGGTCAAACGTCTGGAAGCTCGCATAGACGGCGCGCACCTGCTCTACCCCAAAGAGATCCACGACTGGGCTATCTGCGTAGCTCTGCTCACTCGAAATGGATAGGAAAACGTCTAAAGCTTGGGTCTCTTTGCTAGGTGGCGCAAGGAGATCCAGAAACAGAGGAGCCAATACCGGACACACTGGCTGCATTCGTCTTCAGCGGGACTGAAGGTTCGCCTGTTGTTGAGGAGAATGATGTCTAGGGTTCAAATTGGAGTGATTGGAGGTTTGGAGCTGAAGCAAGGCACCTGGGCATCGGAACCATTCCCCCTGCCACCCTCGGATGATGCAAAGGAGGCGCTGGACTTTCTCAGCAAGTCCTCGGCTGTGTTGGCCAAGAAACAGCTCTGCCTCTGGGAAGAGGCCGCCAACGCCCCACCCATTCGCATAAGGTTTCAATTTCCAGTAGGCCCACGTCTGCTTTCAATTTTGGCGATATCATTATGCGATAGTTTCATCAAATCGCTGTCAATAAAACCAGAGTCTCGAAATTGAGAAATGCCCGTTCCAAAAGCATGAAAAGCAAATGACAGGCTACCTGGCTGGAAGGAGCCGACCCCGTCTGTCCCTGCTCCAGCGACGGCCGCCGGCGACTGCGATGACGACGCCAGAGCAGCAGACCCACTCCCACCAGCAGCCCCGTGCACAGCAGGGCTATGAAGAAGGCCAGTGCCGAGAGGCCGTGGTTCTGACCCGCCTGACAATTGCTTCTGGTTATAAAGACAACAATTGCTTCTGGTTGTAAAGACAGTGCTCAAGGTTTTGGGGAAGTTTGCTGAAGAGGCAGGAATATGGAAAGCGAACAGAATCAATAGGGCTGGAAGGTGGACAGGTGGTGGACATGGCTGGGTGTTTCTTTTCCGGTTAGACTATTTGAGGTGGGGAGGGAAGGGCAGGGGAGGAGCTATTGACTGCTGCTGTTGTCATGACAGGATGCAACCCAGCCAATGCTACCTACCAGCCCAATACTACTCCCTACTTATTCTATAAATGCACATAACTGATTAACAACGGGTTGGTGTGGGAATTTCGCGAATTACATCAATTGTTTTATAAAACAACATAATGAAGCAACAATTTAAAATTATTCGAATACCAAGGAATTTGATATTGCTCCTTGAAGCCAAATGTTTGATCCAATCTATTGTTGAAACATCAGAACTGCAAGCGCAAACCTGCAACAGGCGCAAATCCTTGCCGCGCTGAATGCAGCTGGACAAGTTCTGCTGCCAGACTGCCGGTGGGAACTGCAAATGAATTCATGCTTCAGGAGTCATCCTTCCCCAGAGCATATGAACCTGGCCTAGTGCGGCCTCCTCCTCCAGCAGCGAGGCATAGCTGAGGCTGGCTGTCCTCAGGCTTGGCTGGATTGGCAGCCCTTCTCCTGCCTCCACGGCGTAGCTCACCTCCATGCTCTCCCCCACTACAATTAGATCTCATGGACTAACAACTAATTTTAACAGACTTTTGGAGATGTCAGAAATTTCGAGCACAAAAATATAAAGGTTGCTGTATGAAAAATTCGTTATGAAAAATGCTATTTTTCGAAATTTCTAAATTCCGAAGTTTAGCCTTCCCTCGTATTGGCCAGCTTAGACTGAGAAAGGGCCATTAAAGGGTTCTACGACAATTCCCCCCGCGACAATTCCCCCCCGACGATTCCCCCTAACAATTCCCCCCCGACAATTCCCCCCCGACAGTCCCCCCCCGAGAATTCCCACCCGGATAATTCCCCCCGGGATAATTGCCCCCCGACAATTCCCCCCCCCCCCACAGAATTTTTTACACCCCCAGATTTTTACATCCCACAAAAGTTTCCAGAGTTTCTTAAACCCAAATTTCTCAGTTTCTCGGCACTGTGGCACCTGCAGCATCCTTTGAGTTTTGTAGCTAGCACACTCGATATTCTTTGATTATTGGCACTGTAACACCTGTAACTCAATTTGTTGTTTCTGTCATGGCTCTGTCACACCTGCGACAAGATTTTTCTAAGTTTTTTTGGCTCTGTCACCTCTACAACAAGATTTTTTATAGTTTTTTGACTCTCTCACCCCTGCAACAAGATTTTTTTAAAGTTTTTTGGCTCTTTCCCCCCTGCAACAAGATTTATCTCACTGTCTTGGCACTGTCACAACTGCAACACGCATATTTTAAGCGCATTTTGGCTTTGACGTACCTCCAGCTCAAGAAATTACATTTCTCAGCTGTCACAAAACCAAGAAACTTGGAAAAAAGTTGGGGTGACAGCTTTAAAAAATACAAAAAAATTGTATTGTGGGCGAGACAGGGCTAAAAAAATCCCTCCAGTACTTTGCCGGACAATACACTTTGCTGGACTATTTGTTTTTTCAATTTTTCTGAAGTTCTTGTGTTGGCTTCGCCCTACTCCTGGTACTATTGTCAGTCCTTGGTACTCCACGACTGGAGGGCGTAGCCGTAGTAGCTCCCTATCGGTCGCTACAAAAACTACAAGTCAAAAACAAAATGTCCGGCAATGTGAAAAGTCCGGCAAAGAACTGACACCAAAAAAATGCTTGGGGGCATGAAAAATTCTGTGGAAGGGAATTGTCGGGGGGGAATTATCCCGGGGGGGGATTATCCGGGTGGGAATTCTCGGGGGGGAACTGTCGGGGGGGAATTGTCAGGGGGGAATTGTTAGGGGGGAATCGTCGGGGGGGAATAGTCGCGGGGGGAATTGTCGTGCTACCCATTAAAGTGACCCATACAGGGCAGCATGGGGCGGTACAGGAGCAGTCGACTGCCGTTCTGCAGCAGGCGGTGGTGCTCTCCGACTTCCAGCAGCTCCACATCGTCCTGTCGAAACACAGCCCCATTTGGAACTTAAAGGGGCAGGGGAATAGTCAAAGGAGCAGACAGCGAAGACAAGGTCGTAGGCCGGCGCTTTGGAGTCTGCCAGGTGGCTGATGCTCGCCAACACCCGAGCCCCGCCATCCTTGGCCTCCTCCAAAGACTGCCATTCAGTGGAATAGGAAAGGAATGGAATAGGATAGGGAACAGTGTAGCGTTTGGTGAGGCGGAGTCGCGGGAGGGCCCAAGTGCCAGAGGCTTGGCCCAGGTCTAGTTGGAGGCCGTTGAGACAGAGCCAAGCGCGGGCGGAGAGTTGACGGCCTTCCAGCCATTCGTCCCCACCCGACACCACTCCGGCCTGGTTGAAATAAGTTTGTTTTCGTCCCTAATCGTCCACGGATCAAAGATGGTTTTATGAAAGTGAACCCTGCTTGTGCCAGAAACATCAAGTTTGCGGAAAGATAAGTGAAAATTTAACAAGGAGAACAGTAACTGGAATAGAGAAGAGAAACAGTAGAGGCATTTACTTATTGCTTCTGGTCTCTATTGAACCACTGTCTCACTGTTCTCGTTACAAGCAATGCTAGGCTTTAGTGAAATGTCAGTTTTTGGATTGCATCGAACTACTAGAACTAGAACTAGAATCTAGAATGACTGCCCTGAATTTTATCGTTTATATTGAACAAACTTATATCGAGCAACTGATACCAAAAAATTTAACCTTGCTTGTGACAGAAACATCAAGTTCCGTGAAAGGTAGGAAACACTTTGCGAGCTGCACATGAGCTAGTATAGGAAGCACAGCAAACGTTAAGTTAGGAAACGAAGTCATTTAACAAAAAAAGAAAATTCTTAGAGTACCTGAATATTGATGGAGGCCTCTCCTGGCCCCCGGTTCCAGAGGTCGCCCACAGGTCGCATCAGCAGCAGTTGGCCGCTTTCCGAGCGCTTCCTTCGCTGCTGCTGCTCAAAATCATCTCTCATCCTTCCCTTTTCCCGAGCTGTTTTCTTGACCCACCTGATTGGGTAGGCTCTCCCAAGGCTGGTCGGATGCCTGCCAGTTTTCGCCGCCCGCCATCGTTTCCTGTAGAAACAGAAATGAGGCTCAAAGTTTTCGCACTACTGCCCGAACCTCGAAAGCTTCGCCTAGCCCAACCAACATGGACTGGTTCAGGTGGCGCAGGCTGTCGTCTGCCAGCTCGATGGGAGCGTCCACAGCTATACTGCTGCTGAGCAACTCCACCGGAACACTGGCCAGTCCGTCCGCGGAGTATTCTGGACTTGCAATCTTTTTGCAAACAAAAACTATTTTTATTGGAAAAAGCGAGCGGCTGGTTTTTAAAAGTCAGACTGGTTGATCCTGTTCATCTGGAAAGGAGGGGTTCTGTGTTCACCCATGAAGAGGGCCAGGGCTTGGAGGCGGCCTTTGGGAAGGCGGAGGGTGAGGCTGAAGGGGATGGGCTGGTGGAGGCGAATGATGCTGGGCAGGCCAAGGTCCAAGCCGTCCACTGAAAGCTCTCGCATCCGAAGCACCAATGTCTCTGTCTTCGCCCAGCTTTCGCCTACAAATTACAGCCTACATCGCATAGGGCAAAGACGTTTGCCTTTTTGCAGTAACTTCTAAATCCTCTGGCCCTTGCTAATAGTCAAACTTGTATTCAAAGGAGTCAACAACGTGCACCCATTGACTGCCAAGTACTAGCTGACATACCTTATTTCTCGTTGAAGCATCAAACGCCCGGGTTCAATAGAAAGAGAGCAAGTGGGTCTACCATAGCCCAGCTGGGCCTCCTGACGACAGCGATAGCGCTGCAGTGAGCTGCACTCCACAGCCCTGCCCCTCTCCTCCGCCGGGAAGTAGGCCTCGCAGGGCCCCGTCCAAAAGCCCTCCTCCTCCGTCATCCTACATATCCTCACAACTCTCTTCTCCTCCTCCTTTCCAGCCTCAATCTAAACCCTGGCGGCGGTGAGGAGCTGTTGTGCTGAAGCAGAAGCTGAGAGCCCAGTTGGACGCAGGCGAACTCTGCCTGGCTGTAGGAGGCGGGAGGGGCGCTGCCGGAGGACTGGCAGACTAGATTGGCGTCCGCCAGGAAGCTCTCCGGGCAGCTTCCTGGAGAAGAGAAGGTTGGGATGGAAGGGGGGAGGGAAAGGGAACTGGTCTGGCAGGCAGGGCCGGAGAAGGAGGGTGAGCAGAGGCAACTGTTCTCAACCTCTGATGCGCGGAGACAGCGACCACCGTGCTGGCATTCTGCTGGTAGGCAGGGGATTGTGCCTGAAAGCAGAGCAGATGGGATTTCTAAACGGAATGTAGGGTCAAGAGGGTAGCTGTGAATGAGTTGGAGAGGCAAGGCAAGGAGAGTGTGATTGATTTTGAAGGAGCAAAAGGAAGGAGAAGAAAGCGAAGGGAATACGAGTGTCAGCAAAAGCGGATAGGGCATGAACGCCGAGGACGAGGCGGGAGCCGATGAGAGCCTGCTCTGAGACGAGGAGACCAAAGCGGTATGCTTTTGTCCTGCATCCCATCGCAGGTTATATCAGAAGCGGATAGGGGATAGGAAAGAAAGCAGAAAAACTGATTGATGGCCAGTGGGCCAGGCTGGTGGCCATCCAACAGCCATGTGTCCGGACAGAAGCCGAAGTCTTTGCCGTCTTGACTTTGCTCACAGGAGCCTGGTAGAAGATCCAAAGCCTGCTCCGAACCCAACAGAAGCGAGACCTGAACAATGTATGCTTTCAATTTCTCAGCATTGGCCATTTTCGTTTAGGATGGGTCAGTTGTTGAAATTGGCCATATTCCAAATCTTAGTCTAGAAAATGAATAATTCACTCGACTGACTCATTTTTGACTCATTTCGTCAAGATGTTAGAAGGAACCCTTACTAGATATCAAAATTAAAATTTCAGTTTTTGATATGCAATCAAGTTTTACTTCAAAACATTCAAAAGAAGAGCAGAAGGTTGCTCATGTCTGCTGAAATTAGGCTGTTGGATGGGAAAAGCACTCCGATCCAGCAGCCTAATCCATCGGTATATTCCCAAAAGCAGGAGTTTCAACGTTCAGCAGAATGAGCGGTTCTGAGCTGGCGGGAGAGTGGTCGAGTTTCAGGGTGCAGGAAAGCTGGCTGCCCGCTTCCAGCCCCTGCAATCCAACTCTTGTCTCCTCCTGAGCAGCAATCAAAAACACCAACGCTGCTTGGATCACAAGCCAGCTGGATGGCAAGCCCGGGCCCTACGATCTGCAGATTGGCCACGGAGTTCACGGACTCCTGCCAGTCCTCCCCATAGAAGGCACTCGCGTCCACCTCCAGGCTCTGGCCTGGGGTTTCAGAGTGTGGGTTTTGAAATTGATTAGAAGAAGCAAGGCTCAAATTGAGACCGATCTCCAAGGCGTCCGGGTTGAGGCGGGTGCTGAGGGTGATGTTGAAGGGGCACATCCCGCTGCAGTCCTGAGCTGCCATGTCGGCGGGGGAAAGCACCAGCTCCAGACGTCCACCCTCCTCGCTCAGTTCCACCTTCAGTTGGCGTCTGGGGTGGGTGGGGGGGTGGGGGTGGGGCCCGCTGCAGTCTGAGGCGGGGGGGGAGCCGGACGTCCCCCTCCGCTCAGTCCACCTCAGTTGAAAGAGAGACGATCTCCAAGGCGTCGGGTGAGGCGGGTGCTGAGGGTGATGTTGAAGGGGCACATCCCCTGCATCCTGAGCTGCCTGTCGGGGGGGAAAGCACCACTCCAGACGTCCACCCTCCTCGCTCATTCCACCTCAGTTGAAAGAGAGACCGATGGGGGGGGGTGGGGGAGTTTTTGGGGTGGCGTCCGGGTGGGCGGGTGCTGGGGTGTGTGAAGGGGCACATCCCGCTGCAGTCCTGAGCTGCCATGTCGCGGGGGAAGCAAGCTCCGACGTCCACCCTCTCGCTCAGTTCCACCTTCGTTGAAAGAGAGACCATCTCCAAGGCGTCCGGTGAGGCGGGTGCTGAGGGTGATGTTGAAGGGGCACATCCCGCTGCAGTCCTGAGCTGCCATGTCGCGGGGGAAAGCCCAGCTCCAGACGTCCCCCTCCTCCCTTCCACCTTCATTGAAAAGAGACCATCTCCAAGCGTCCGTAGGCGGGTGCTGAGGGTGATGTTGAGGGGCACACCCCTGCATCCTGAGCTGCCATTCGGCGGGGGGAAAGCACAGCAGTCCACCCTCCTCGCTAGTTCCACCTATAAAGAGGGAGATCTCAAGCGTCCGGGTTGAGGGGGTGCTGAGGGTGATGTTGAGGGGTCCCTGCAGTCCGAGCGCCGTCGGGGGGGGGGCTCTTTCAGTTCCCCTTCGTGAAAGAGAGACCGATCTCCAAGGCGTCCGGGTTGAGGCGGGTGCTGAGGGTGATGTTGAAGGGGCACATCCCGCTGCAGTCCTGAGCTGCCATGTCGGCGGGGGAAAGCACCAGCTCCAGACGTCCACCCTCCTCGCTCAGTTCCACCTTCAAAAGGTGCCCATATTACCCTCATCCAGCGTCGGTCATCAGATCTCAAAAAGTGGGCTGGGACATGCTGCCAATGAGTCGTGGTGAAATTAGAATAAAAATATAATTATTTTATAAAAATTTTTTTTTCAGTCGAATTAGTTAGGATAGGATTAGTTAAGTCAAATTAGTTAGTTATGTTAAGTCAAATTAGTTAGTTGGGTTTCGTCAAATTAGTTAGGATAAGATTAACGAACACGACAGAACACATACTATCCCTTCCTGGATACCTTCTGGATGTTCTTGGGATCGGAGAGTGTGGTCTGCAGGACCTGGATGGGGCTCACCAGCTGCGTGTTCTGCTCCTCCTTGCACTGCACTTGCCCATCCTGTGCCAAGAAGAAAAGGATTTTCGGGAGGTTGTTAATTTTGTGATTGCCTGGAGGAATTTGTGGTGGCAGAAGGGAAAGGAGTAGGCGGCCTGGGGCAGGCGCAGGGAGAGCTTGGCGGGCAGGCCTTGCGGATCCGCGGCCATCTCCAGTCGAATCTCTCGCACCTCACTCAGATCTACGCGCAGCGTCTGCGCTCTGCAACTCAGGCGCCCAATGTTTCACAGTTCTATAGGGTAGGTCAACTTGTATTAATTTTCTAATATCGTGTATTAGCCCTTTTTGGAGATATGTCAACATTTTGCTTGCATTTAAGATCCCATATTAATTCAAGTGGAATAACAAGGTATTATCGGCTATCGCCAATAGATGCGCGGCCTTGTTCACCTTGTGACGCATTGGAATGAATAATAAGCAAGTCAGCTCAATAAATACTACAATGACAAACAAAAGTAAAATGCCACAAATTGATCTAGGTCTATTTTGGGTTTCTGAGGCATTTAAATGATAAATAGCAATCTAAATAATAATCAATAATTAATACAAGTAAAATTTAAATTTTCGAAATATTTTCGAATTTCAAGGTCTCCATTTTCGAGGTTTTTTGACCATAAATCAAAAACCAATCAAAATGGCGTCGATCCCACAAAAACGTCCCGAGCCACCACCCAGACGGACCTTCATGCAAAAAATCAGCCAATTTCATTGAGAAACCGAGGAGTACGGGCTGCGGTACCACAAACATATATATATATATGCGGACAGACGGACGAAAAATGGGGTAACTGTTAAAGCGGGCCTTGGCCGCCCGCCGCTCCGGGCAGGGTGCCAGAGCTCCTCCGGCCTCCGGGCATGGCTGCTACGGCCCCTACGCTTCGCCTAGCATGCTTCGCATGCTAGGCTACGCTCCGGGGCCTCCGCACCCATGCCCTACGGCCTCCGGAACTCTGGCTGCCCTGCCCTTCGCGGCAGGCGGCCTGCGGCCGCGCAAAAAGTGCAGTATCAACTGACCCCTTGACAGGAGGCCGGTCGTCAATGGCGATGCTCATGCGGATGGGGCGAAGGCGGAACCAGAGCTTGCTCAATTTCAGCGTTGCCTCCTCGTCCGCTTGAATCTTTGCCTCTGCAATTGTCACCCATCAATTTATTTATCAACCCAGCCAACCATCATAAATCAAGCCCACCGGGAACTGCAGCCGATCGCTTCCAGTTCTTGAGCAGGAGGATGACGTAGGCCCAGGACTGCACAGCACTGCTTCGGAGGCCGCGGAATGCGATGCTCCAGTTCAGCGCTTCTCCGGGCTCCCAAAGCTGGAGGGGGGGGGACAAATACTGATTGAGGATGGAAAGATAAATTGTCGGAGGAGAAGAACTTGAGGCGGTCTGCCGGCAAGGATGAAGCGGGAGGAGTTGAGGATGAGGACGTCGTCGAAGGCAAACGCCTCCACTACCTCCAGGTCCTCCGGTGACAGATCGCTCACCACCTAAATATTAGTCTTTTTTGAAAACTACCAAATTATACCTGATCCAATATGGGCAAATAAATATACCCTTTGCTGCAAAAAGGAGCGAGGAAGGAAACCTTGGTGCCAAACTTTTACCAGACTGGGGACCAGAGGTTGGGTGAAAAAAGAGTCTTAGGAGGAAGTGAGGTATGGCGAGAGAGGGAAGGCTCTAGAATAGGAGGGTAAAAAGGGGCCTGCCTGGGGGACAGGTCGTAGTAAATATGGGAAGGCTCTTTTGCCCTCCGTTGCTAGGGCTATTTAGCAGCAGGCTGCTTTCCCTACGCACCCCCTCCATTTGGCCTAGCCCAATACCTGAGGCTGACTTTGGGGGGCACCTTCTGACTTGCTAGGCTGACGTAGCTAGGCGGGAAAAAATATGTCCTTTTATGCGCTGCACATATGGGCAATAGATCATGAACATTTATGAGCACTCAGAATAATGCCCTGCCACTTCTACCTCTATTTGAGCACGGAATTATAATTTGCGCCTTTGTACAGTCCTTGCGCCTTTGTACAAACTTAATTTTTGTTGAACTCGAATTAGAACATTTTCTGCCATAAATATTATTATTATTTATCTGCTATTTTTTTAAATATTAAATGCTAATAAATATCATTATTTCTTATAAAATTATGATACTATTCTTATTTTGTTTTAAATTAAATATTCACTAATTCCTATTTACATATTAATTATAATAAACTTTTGCTCAAGCCAGCCTCTAATCTGAAACATCATAAAGCTCCCAGCTTGACAAAAATCATTTTTTCCTTTAGCCATACCCGGAATCGCAATTTCAATTCCATCTCACCCCCTCCAAACCCCAACAAAACCTCACCTCTCGACAAAGGCCAGCCGCCGTGCAGCCTTGTTCCTTGACACTGGCGTTGAAGCTGAGATCTCTGGGCAGGTGCAGGGCCAGCTGGACGCTTTGCATCCGCTCCTCCGCCACCGCCCCGATCCTCAGGCCCAGCGACCCTCCGAACTCCACCTCATCTGACAAGGCCTCCATTGCTAGTGGCTGGCCAGGTGATATAGAGGGATGGGGAACCTTGGTCGATGGCAGCCTGGAAGGCAGCAAAGGGCCGACCAAGACTGATGCCCGCTGCTGCCAGGCCCAGCCACCAGCCCCACATCGATCTCTAGCCTACTCTCATCCCCCCTGAGAGCCAGCTCATGGCCTACCTGGCTGGGCTGCTATGCTCGATTATGCTTCCTCAATTAGGTATCCCGTTTGCCGAAAACCTGGGACAGACAATAATAGCTGGCTGGCATTTTGATGCTGGCAAACAAGAAAAGTTGCCTATGAGAGGATTTAGAATTTTCAAATGAAAATCAAGCGTAACAGTGAAAAAGGCAAAGAGACTGAAGGTAATGAGGAAGACTGCGGAATGGCCTCCGGACAAGAGGCGAAGCAAAAGGAAGCCCTCCAGTCAGACAGGCGGGGAGCAGACAATAGGAGGGTGGCGGGCACTAATCGCTCCCTCAATGCCCTTCCCAGCTCTCTCCAGCCTGTTGCAACTACAGAGCCTGGCTGGTTGTTTGCGGCTATCTTGCCCACTTCCAGCCTAGCAACCGCCCCAGCCACAACGCTGCGTCAACAACCATCCCGGCCAATGACTCATCGACTGAGGGAGAGCCTGTGTTTGATTGAGTGGAAATCGATTTGGGGAGAATAGCAATTGAGCAAGGTTTTAGCAGTCGAAGAAGCTAGACTTAGGCTAGCATTTCAAATGCCTGCGAGCAACTGTGGAAATTCATCTAAAACATAAGCTCCCATATGTCTGGGCTGGAGCCTAAATGACCGGTTGCATGCTCTGAGGGCCGTCATTGGAACCCTCCTGTCTGACTGGCGCCGAGCCATCATTATCGGCTCAGAATATGGAAGCCCTGCTGGCATATCTCTGCTGATTGTTAGCTAACATGGGACAAAAGGCTCATATTCACGCGTATAGCAAAAAGATCAAGTTGGCAAAAGTCTTTCCGGTGGCTGAGGATAGGGGGCCGTTCCTCGGAAGGTGTTTAGGGCTCGAAATACCATGGCAACGCCTCCAATATCTAGCCGCGGGGACCACCCCCTTCTAACCAGCTAGAAAAAAGTCAGCCCGCAAAAACCTGTCCTCCTTTTCATGAACCGCCACACCAGAATTCATTACATCACAAAACCCGTAAAGATGCTAGCCGTTAGCGTAAAGCTAATGGGGAAGATGCAAAATGGCAAGCGAGGGTGCAAAGTTGTTTTGCACCTGCTCGGTTTGGCTCCTATTGTCCCAGGGCTCATGAGCATCCCAGTCCTATTTAGGTGCAAGGCTAGGTGCCTGGGAAAGTTGGGGGGCGTTGTCAAGTGGTGCAGACTGGTACTTCATGCCTAGCTTACGGGGCTTCCCCCATTTGGCGCCGTGCCCTCCTAAACTTTTCCTTTTCTCCTTGCCAAAAGGTTGAGGTGAACTTTCATGTTGTTGGTTTCTTTTTAATGCGCTTGCAGCTGAGAAGTTTTTTCGTCTGTTTCTGCGCATCACGAAAAATCTAAAACTTATCAAAAACGAAATAGCCAAAATATATGAGCAAAGCTTACAATACCTATCACATCCTCCAGCAGGCACAGGTGATCATACATTTTAAGAAATACAATCTTGGCCCTATTTTGAATCACAAACCCGCCACTCCAAAATTCAAAGCATCGCCACCGCTCCCATCGCCAGCATCTGCATCCAACCTCCTTCTATCATACACGCAAATTCAGCAAATCACTACAAAGCCAACCAGCATTCCAGCCAGACTCTTCCCAGCCCCGCCGTTGTACTTGTCGCCGACCTTGTAATCCTCGTTGTTACAGTTGTCCTGTCAATCATCCATCCTCCCCATCCTCAAACAGTCACAAAAGGCAGACTGTGGTGCAGCATTTGGTCATGATGCCTGCCTCCAGGGCCTCCGAGTAGGTGTTGCTGTTGCCGGCGCAGACGCAGCTCTTCGCCACCGACGCCACCTTCCCCTTCAGGTAGTTCACGATCGTCCCGCACCTCGTCACCGCCGCCAGACAGCTGGAATAGTCCCCCTTTAACCCTTCCACTCTTAGGCTTTGAGCCCCTCCCAACTCCACACTGGAGACCCCGTTGACACCGCTCTGGTAGCACTTGAGGCCGGCGGCGAGGGCGAGGAGGCAGAGGAGGGGCAGGCAGGCCTTGAGCATGGCTGGAGGATGGGTGGTGTGGAAGGGTTTGAGGAGGGAATGAGGCGAGGAGGATGGTGGGACGAGGCGTCGCCAAGGCTGCGGCGTGAGGACGGTGTAGGGTCCATAAAGTCCACCACCCGCTGTCTCACTCAGTGCCCAGAGCGGCGGAAAGGATCCCTTCTGTCCAGGCTCAGTGGAGCTTGGCGGAGTCAGCTTTAGACAGGAGCTTTGTGGGAGGAGGATGGGGATCGAATGCTTGTTGGAAGTCTTATTTTATGCATACTAATTGGAATGGTTGATTTGGTGAGGGGTGACGAAGTTATGCGAGTTTTGACAGAGATTTAAGGAGTCAGGGAGGATTAAGATGCATGATGATGATTTAATTTCAAAAATATTTTTGATTTTGAATTTGGAAATCGAAATGAAAAATGAGGGAAATGATGAATGACCTTTTTTTCAAACGTGAAAAGAAAAATGAGGGAGAGAAGGGAGTAAAGGCAATTTATCATGCGCTAATGTTAAACTAAGTGTGAAAAATGCTCATCTATGAGCAACGGATAAAACTTTAAAAAATTATTTAATGCATTAACAATTCGTTTAATGCAGTTCGTTTAAAAATTTTATGAGCATAACGCGTATAATCTGTGTTTAGGTGTCGAAACAATTGCGAATAATTTCCCACGTTTTTTTCGCTACAACATAAATCATCATAAAATAGGGCTTCCTGTCTTCATGTAGAGCATCTTCTTGAAGATTCGTTTTTCATCTTCATGCAGATTTGCGGTCTTCATGCAGATTTGCCGTCTTCATGCAGATTTGATGTTTTCATGCAGATTTGACGTCTTCATGCAGATTTGACCCTCTTGCACAGTGTCTACCATGAAAAACAGTACTGTCTCGGTCTAATGATTGAGAAAAAATCAATGAATGACAGCTCATCCATAACTCCCAAACTGTCAGCAGTGCTAGGGCAACTGGACGGATGGCCGCAGCGAGTACTGGGCAGCTGGAACAGGTTGCCAGAGTGGGTCATTCAGAGTTCCCAGGAGCCATTTGCGGAATACTTGCGGAGCCTTCTTCATTTTACAAGAGTTTATGTTGCTGTTCCGGTTGCAAGTTCGTCTTTTGAAAACCATTCTTTCAACATGCAATCTGCCGCTGTGTGCTTAGTGGAGACAATTGAGTAATAAAGTCAGCTCAGCAACGGAAGCACATGCAGTGCTTTTCCCAGTCCTTATTGCTGGTCGAAGAATAAGAAAAGCTGGTAGATTTCTGCACGCTTAACCCCATCAGTGCTATATTGCACAAAAAATTCTTTTTTTGACTGCCTTAATCAATTTTGTCAAATTTTGCAAACTAATTTTGCAACAAAACCATTTATCAGGCCTCAGCAAGCCATCAAGAACAGCCAAACGCTTTCAGCAGGACGATGCAATGGGAATGGTCAATTTGGCCGCGGCTGCTTCATTCCTTGGCTTTTGCCTTTCACTTGCCGCTTTCTGCTCTGCTTCTCCTGGGACTTTTGGGCCTCAATTCATTGTCAGACATAAGAGAAGGACGATCGATGCAAATGATGGCCTACTTTGAGCGGCTTGAGCTTGGAGGCAGAGACGCTGAACTTGGCCTGTCTCTTTTTTGCCTTCGTTTTCCCTTCTTCAGACTTTGCCTGAAAAAAATCACATTAAATTTTTGAATATTTCCTGCATTGAGGGCAACATTGAGCCCTAAACTTTAGGTTATTGAACTAAAAATCTAAAAATTTTTCAGGCATTTCAACAGTTCGCAAAACAGCTAAGAAGTAAAATGTCTGAGCGACACTAATACCATTATCTAAAAAAGTCTGGCGCAATGTCCGATCCAATAAAGCTAGCCTAGCACCTGTGAGTTACGTGAGGCAGAATTGAACCATAGATTCAGGAGCAGTTATCAGCTTTCATTACTTAGATGGTAAGACAAGCGATTCTGAGTCAAAATGACTTGATTCGGCTATTCTGATGCTTTTATAACGTTAAATGTGCCTGGGTATATTTATTAACGAAACATTGGATGATTGATTTGTAATATTTCGAACTATCAACGAAAAGCATGATTACAAGCAACAATTGTGTATTCATTAAACTAGCTGGTAATGGATATGCTGGAGGCACGAGAAATGTCACAAGCTCTGCATTGCCAGTGACACCAAGTCTGCACCTCCAGCCCGTTAATTCAATCATTTTTATTGTCCATGGGCTGTAAATGGTAATGGTTGTCTTGAGCTCAGCAGCCAACAGAGATAGGTCTGCGGCAGGCTGAGGCATATATTGGCTGGTTTTGGTTGGCTGGCTGGCCCCCCGAGGTCACCTCCTACTCTTCCGACTCGCTTGCTGCTTTTGGGGCTAGGCAGCCAGGACACGACCACTGCTTTCTGACCCCATCTTTGTGCATTTTCTTGAACCCCTCCAGTGAGAGCCCAACGCAGTCCACATGAAAGAGTCGACCGCAGCCCAGCCGGACAACACATTCCAGCCCCTGATTGATAATTTTGCCCCGTCCTCCTTTGGACTCTAGATCTGACTCCCCATATTCTCCATCCTTTTTTCTGCGTAGCCGTTTGCTCAAAGATGGCTGTTTTTTACGCAGTTTGTCTTGTATACAGAGTACCAGATTCATGATTTCGTGAGTAAATTCAAGCATTTACAATCATAGACAATCATGGATAAGCTACAATCATAGACATTATCATAGCCAATATCAAACTAAAGTCAGTGCCTTAGAATCAATAAAATTAATAAGTGAAATATTTGACATGTGAGTACAGGCACCTAAACCCGCGGACCAGTTCAGGTGTCCTAGCAAATTTCCTTCCAATGCTAGGTTAAAACTGACTGCAGATCTGAACGGATTAGATTCTTCGCCAGTTTTGAGAGAAAACCGGGCTCAAAAAGGTGAAAAAATGACCAAGAATGGGTCGACAACAAAATGTCACTTCAGAACTTGTAAAATAGCCGCATCAGGGCCTCCACTTTTAATATGCTTGTCTTACCATCTATTATAATATATAATAAATTCATTTATCTATGATTGAACCGAAGGTTTGGTAGCGAGTGTTTGTGCCTCAGCGTCAGGCTGCTCCTCCTCCATCCTCCCAGCATCGTCCTCCTCAACCCAGCCTGTGAATAGGCTCCAGATGGGGGTGAGAAGGGAACCAACGGACTGCTCATCCTGCTCCATGCCGGCGAGGCAGTGCTCCTTGTGGGCCGCCTTGGCCGCCGCCTTCCGCGCCACATTCGCCTCCTGCTCAGCTCGCCGCTTGGCTCTCAGGCTCCAGATGGGGGTGAGAAGGGAACCAACGGACTGCTCATCCTGCTCCATGCCGGCGAGGCAGTGCTCCTTGTGGGCCGCCTTGGCCGCCGCCTTCCGCGCCACATTCGCCTCCTGCTCAGCTCGCCGCTTGGCTCTCAGGCTCCAGATGGGGGTGAGAAGGGAACCAACGGACTGCTCATCCTGCTCCATGCCGGCGAGGCAGTGCTCCTTGTGGGCCGCCTTGGCCGCCGCCTTCCGCGCCACATTCGCCTCCTGCTCAGCTCGCCGCTTGGCTCTCAGGCTCCAGATGGGGGTGAGAAGGGAACCAACGGACTGCTCATCCTGCTCCATGCCGGCGAGGCAGTGCTCCTTGTGGGCCGCCTTGGCCGCCGCCTTCCGCGCCACATTCGCCTCCTGCTCAGCTCGCCGCTTGGCTCTCAGGCTCCAGATGGGGGTGAGAAGGGAACCAACGGACTGCTCATCCTGCTCCATGCCGGCGAGGCAGTGCTCCTTGTGGGCCGCCTTGGCCGCCGCCTTCCGCGCCACATTCGCCTCCTGCTCAGCTCGCCGCTTGGCTCTCAGGCTCCAGATGGGGGTGAGAAGGGAACCAACGGACTGCTCATCCTGCTCCATGCCGGCGAGGCAGTGCTCCTTGTGGCGCCGCCTTGGCCGCCGCCTTCCGCGCCACATTCGCCTCCTGCTCAGCTCGCCGCTTGGCTCTCAGGCTCCAGATGGGGGTGAGAAGGGAACCAACGGACTGCTCATCCTGCTCCATGCCGGCGAGGCAGTGCTCCTTGTGGGCCGCCTTGGCCGCCGCCTTCCGCGCCACATTCGCCTCCTGCTCAGCTCGCCGCTTGGCTCTCAGGCTCCAGATGGGGGTGAGAAGGGAACCAACGGACTGCTCATCCTGCTCCATGCCGGCGAGGCAGTGCTCCTTGTGGGCCGCCTTGGCCGCCGCCTTCCGCGCCACATTCGCCTCCTGCTCAGCTCGCCGCTTGGCTCTCAGGCTCCAGATGGGGGTGAGAAGGGAACCAACGGACTGCTCATCCTGCTCCATGCCGGCGAGGCAGTGCTCCTTGTGGGCCGCCTTGGCCGCCGCCTTCCGCGCCACATTCGCCTCCTGCTCAGCTCGCCGCTTGGCTCTCAGGCTCCAGATGGGGGTGAGAAGGGAACCAACGGACTGCTCATCCTGCTCCATGCCGGCGAGGCAGTGCTCCTTGTGGGCCGCCTTGGCCGCCGCCTTCCGCCGCCTTCCGCGCCACATTCGCCTCCTGCTCAGCTCGCCGCTTGGCTCTCAGGCTCCAGATGGGGGTGAGAAGGGAACCAACGGACTGCTCATCCTGCTCCATGCCGGCGAGGCAGTGCTCCTTGTGGGCCGCCTTGGCCGCCGCCTTGGCCGCCGCCTTCCGCGCCACATTCGCCTCCTGCTCAGCTCGCCGCTTGGCTCTCAGGCTCCAGATGGGGGTGAGAAGGGAACCAACGGACTGCTCATCCTGCTCCATGCCGGCGAGGCAGTGCTCCTTGTGGGCCGCCTTGGCCGCCGCCTTCCGCGCCACATTCGCCTCCTGCTCAGCTCGCCGCTTGGCTCTCAGGCTCCAGATGGGGGTGAGAAGGGAACCAACGGACTGCTCATCCTGCTCCATGCCGGCGAGGCAGTGCTCCTTGTGGGCCGCCTTGGCCGCCGCCTTCCGCGCCACATTCGCCTCCTGCTCAGCTCGCCGCTTGGCTCTCAGGCTCCAGATGGGGGTGAGAAGGGAACCAACGGACTGCTCATCCTGCTCCATGCCGGCGAGGCAGTGCTCCTTGTGGGCCGCCTTGGCCGCCGCCTTCCGCGCCACATTCGCCTCCTGCTCAGCTCGCCGCTTGGCTCTCAGGCTCCAGATGGGGGTGAGAAGGGAACCAACGGACTGCTCATCCTGCTCCATGCCGGCGAGGCAGTGCTCCTTGTGGCCTCGCCGCCTTGGCCGCCGCCTTCCGCGCCACATTCGCCTCCTGCTCAGCTCGCCGCTTGGCTCTCAGGCTCCAGATGGGGGTGAGAAGGGAACCAACGGACTGCTCATCCTGCTCCATGCCGGCGAGGCAGTGCTCCTTGTGGGCCGCCTTGGCCGCCGCCTTGGCCGCCGCCTTCCGCGCCACATTCGCCTCCTGCTCAGCTCGCCGCTTGGCTCTCAGGCTCCAGATGGGGGTGAGAAGGGAACCAACGGACTGCTCATCCTGCTCCATGCCGGCGAGGCAGTGCTCCTTGTGGGCCGCCTTGGCCGCCGCCTTCCGCGCCACATTCGCCTCCTGCTCAGCTCGCCGCTTGGCTCTCAGGCTCCAGATGGGGGTGAGAAGGGAACCAACGGACTGCTCATCCTGCTCCATGCCGGCGAGGCAGTGCTCCTTGTGGGCCGCCTTGGCCGCCGCCTTCCGCGCCACATTCGCCTCCTGCTCAGCTCGCCGCTTGGCTCTCAGGCTCCAGATGGGGGTGAGAAGGGAACCAACGGACTGCTCATCCTGCTCCATGCCGGCGAGGCAGTGCTCCTTGTGGGCCGCCTTGGCCGCCGCCTTCCGCGCCACATTCGCCTCCTGCTCAGCTCGCCGCTTGGCTCTCAGGCTCCAGATGGGGGTGAGAAGGGAACCAACGGACTGCTCATCCTGCTCCATGCCGGCGAGGCAGTGCTCCTTGTGGGCCGCCTTGGCCGCCGCCTTCCGCGCCACATTCGCCTCCTGCTCAGCTCGCCGCTTGGCTCTCAGGCTCCAGATGGGGGTGAGAAGGGAACCAACGGACTGCTCATCCTGCTCCATGCCGGCGAGGCAGTGCTCCTTGTGGGCCGCCTTGGCCGCCGCCTTCCGCGCCACATTCGCCTCCTGCTCAGCTCGCCGCTTGGCTCTCAGGCTCCAGATGGGGGTGAGAAGGGAACCAACGGACTGCTCATCCTGCTCCATGCCGGCGAGGCAGTGCTCCTTGTGGGCCGCCTTGGCCGCCGCCTTCCGCGCCACATTCGCCTCCTGCTCAGCTCGCCGCTTGGCTCTCAGGCTCCAGATGGGGGTGAGAAGGGAACCAACGGACTGCTCATCCTGCTCCATGCCGGCGAGGCAGTGCTCCTTGTGGGCCGCCTTGGCCGCCGCCTTCCGCGCCACATTCGCCTCCTGCTCAGCTCGCCGCTTGGCTCTCAGGCTCCAGATGGGGGTGAGAAGGGAACCAACGGACTGCTCATCCTGCTCCATGCCGGCGAGGCAGTGCTCCTTGTGGGCCGCCTTGGCCGCCGCCTTCCGCGCCACATTCGCCTCCTGCTCAGCTCGCCGCTTGGCTCTCAGGCTCCAGATGGGGGTGAGAAGGGAACCAACGGACTGCTCATCCTGCTCCATGCCGGCGAGGCAGTGCTCCTTGTGGGCCGCCTTGGCCGCCGCCTTCCGCGCCACATTCGCCTCCTGCTCAGCTCGCCGCTTGGCTCTCAGGCTCCAGATGGGGGTGAGAAGGGAACCAACGGACTGCTCATCCTGCTCCATGCCGGCGAGGCAGTGCTCCTTGTGGGCCGCCTTGGCCGCCGCCTTCCGCGCCACATTCGCCTCCTGCTCAGCTCGCCGCTTGGCTCTCAGGCTCCAGATGGGGGTGAGAAGGGAACCAACGGACTGCTCATCCTGCTCCATGCCGGCGAGGCAGTGCTCCTTGTGGGCCGCCTTGGCCGCCGCCTTCCGCGCCACATTCGCCTCCTGCTCAGCTCGCCGCTTGGCTCTCAGGCTCCAGATGGGGGTGAGAAGGGAACCAACGGACTGCTCATCCTGCTCCATGCCGGCGAGGCAGTGCTCCTTGTGGGCCGCCTTGGCCGCCGCCTTCCGCGCCACATTCGCCTCCTGCTCAGCTCGCCGCTTGGCTCTCAGGCTCCAGATGGGGGTGAGAAGGGAACCAACGGACTGCTCATCCTGCTCCATGCCGGCGAGGCAGTGCTCCTTGTGGGCCGCCTTGGCCGCCGCCTTGGCCGCCGCCTTCCGCGCCACATTCGCCTCCTGCTCAGCTCGCCGCTTGGCTCTCAGGCTCCAGATGGGGGTGAGAAGGGAACCAACGGACTGCTCATCCTGCTCCATGCCGGCGAGGCAGTGCTCCTTGTGGGCCGCCTTGGCCGCCGCCTTCCGCGCCACATTCGCCTCCTGCTCAGCTCGCCGCTTGGCTCTCAGGCTCCAGATGGGGGTGAGAAGGGAACCAACGGACTGCTCATCCTGCTCCATGCCGGCGAGGCAGTGCTCCTTGTGGGCCGCCTTGGCCGCCGCCTTGGCCGCCGCCTTCCGCGCCACATTCGCCTCCTGCTCAGCTCGCCGCTTGGCTCTCAGGCTCCAGATGGGGGTGAGAAGGGAACCAACGGACTGCTCATCCTGCTCCATGCCGGCGAGGCAGTGCTCCTTGTGGGCCGCCTTGGCCGCCGCCTTGGCCGCCGCCTTCCGCGCCACATTCGCCTCCTGCTCAGCTCGCCGCTTGGCTCTCAGGCTCCAGATGGGGGTGAGAAGGGAACCAACGGACTGCTCATCCTGCTCCATGCCGGCGAGGCAGTGCTCCTTGTGGGCCGCCTTGGCCGCCGCCTTCCGCGCCACATTCGCCTCCTGCTCAGCTCGCCGCTTGGCTCTCAGGCTCCAGATGGGGGTGAGAAGGGAACCAACGGACTGCTCATCCTGCTCCATGCCGGCGAGGCAGTGCTCCTTGTGGGCCGCCTTGGCCGCCGCCTTGGCCGCCGCCTTCCGCGCCACATTCGCCTCCTGCTCAGCTCGCCGCTTGGCTCTCAGGCTCCAGATGGGGGTGAGAAGGGAACCAACGGACTGCTCATCCTGCTCCATGCCGGCGAGGCAGTGCTCCTTGTGGGCCGCCTTGGCCGCCGCCTTGGCCGCCGCCTTCCGCGCCACATTCGCCTCCTGCTCAGCTCGCCGCTTGGCTCTCAGGCTCCAGATGGGGGTGAGAAGGGAACCAACGGACTGCTTATCCTGCTCCATGCCGGCGAGGCAGTGCTCCTTGTGGGCCGCCTTGGCCGCCGCCTTCCGCGCCACATTCGCCTCCTGCTCAGCTCGCCGCTTGGCTCTCAGGCTCCAGATGGGGGTGAGAAGGGAACCAACGGACTGCTCATCCTGCTCCATGCCGGCGAGGCAGTGCTCCTTGTGGGCCGCCTTGGCCGCCGCTTTCCGCGCCACATTCGCCTCCTGCTCAGCTCGCCGCTTGGCTCTCAGTGTCCTGTCAATTGCGCAATGCTCACCACCAGCGCTACCCAATTGCATCACGTTTCAATGATTCATCGGCTTTTCAAATGCTAGCATAAATCTGATAGATCTTAGAAATAGATTGCCAAATAACCGCTCAGGAAAGGTAGTATCGAGACCTTGAATCAATTTTGTAAAGCCAGCATTAAAGCAGTATGAGATTTCTGAACTGAAAGTGCCACATTTTTCCTCCTTCAGTTTGGACAAACCGTTTTTTCTTGATCATCCGCTGCTGTTCGGCCAGTTCCTCGGGCTCCTTGGCGGGTACGAAAGCGTGGTAGAGGACTTCCCCATCGTCAAGGCCTGCTTCGATCTTCAGCAGACGCAGCTTCATCCGAGGCCCCAGCTCACTCAGCCTGCAACGCCCTACTTATTAACTTATTTCTTTCAGTCAGCATAGTTTCTGAGCCTATTTCTTTTTGGACTGTTGAAAGAAAGTCAATTATATTGTCGTCAATACATTTTCTCACCTGCCAAAATCTGAAAAGTGTTCTCACCTAAAAAAGTGTCAAAAAATAAACGCATCATCAATTGATCGATTTATATGGCCATGCTCCCTGTTCCTTTTTCGGTCTTTGCCCCGAGAAAATGAAGCACACCTGACAGCAGCCTGGGTCTTGGGCGCCTTGAGACCTTTGGAGGAAAGACTCTGTGCCAGCTCCACCTGATTCGCCTCGCCCACGTCCTCCCATTCCGACTCACTCAGCTGGCCTGGACTGAAAAACAGCCGCAATTCATCCGAGGCCGGGGCCAGAAAGGTATTGGCTAACTTTTCGAAGAAGTCAGCCACATCGTCGTAGCGAGAGAGGTCGGGTATCTTGTTCTTCACGATCAGCTTTTTCATCGACTTGCTCACCCCGCTGGGCACGGCTTTGATGGTGCTGCAAAGGAATGTTTCAAGCAATTTTGGAAGGGTGATTTTTGCAGAAATGGTGCAATTTTTGCTGAAACGGTGCAATGGTGCAAGTAGCCAATTTTTTTCGCGATGAAAACGGTAAATCGAATTTTGAACAATTTATTTGAAATGGCTGGAGGGAGTAGAATATGACATACTAGTGGCGGAAATCGATGAGTCCAGTTTCTGGGTCGTTGTTGAACAGGACGCAGCGGCGAATCTGATTCAGGTTCACCTGGATTGTGAAATAGTGAATAATTTAACGGCGTTTATTCATGAGGCCAACCGTGTTGACGTTGAGAGTGGGGAACATGTTCTGGAGCATTGTTTGCGTCAGTTTTTCCGACTTTTCTTTCTGCCTGCAAACTTCTCGACTCAATCTATTTCGTAAACGGGTCGAGCCAACCGAAAATTGTTGATGATGACAAGTGGACTGTGCAGAAATTGGCGCTGGAAAACTTGCGCATGCTTTTGGGCTGAGATCACATCCTTTGCCAGTATATACTCTTCCACTGCAAAACACCTTTATTGGCGATTCTGTCTGTTGCAATCAAATATATCATGCTCACAATTTCTTTCATCCACTAAGCACACACATGGTATCTACCTCACATGTCCTCACTCAATAGCTGCCCATACCCGTCGGTTGAGCAACCGTCAAAAACTGTTTTTGATGTTTCAACGCAGGTCAGTGGGCGACATAGCCCAATGCTCCGTTAGAAACCCCTCATTCCTTGGTAGCCCTCCGCACGCCCCGTCTTATTGATCCAACCCCATCTCCAGTGTACTGGCAAAACTGCGCAGTTGTGCAAAGAAATTACCCCCTGCAGCCCTAACTCCCCCAAACCCCCTCCGAAGGTTGTCACCACACAATTTATCAATAAGCAATTCGAGCACGGCCAACTCACTACTAAAGAGCACCAAGCAATTTACCACAAGCACTACTAAATGGCCAAATCAACTCTGTCAGGCATGCTATTCCTAACCAAAGAAGACGCCAAAACGGACGCCCCAAAAACTAGCAAGAAACCCTTAAAGGTGATGGTCGGCCCGTGCGGCAGGCGAATGATGCGCAGCTGAACCGATGGCAGGTCGGAGCGGGTGAGGACGAGGAGGTGGGAGACGCCCAACGGGCCCGCCACCGACACAAAGTCCCGCAGATTGTTCACCTGTCGAGCCTGTCAAACACCTCTCCTATGCACCTCCTCCCCATCCACACATTGTCCAGTGGACCTTGAGACTTGCAGCAGTGTTGGGCTCCATGACTCGACGGAGGTCGCCCACGAGGCGCTTGACGTGCTTGCCGACGGGGCCGCGCTGGAAGACGAAGCTGCGCGGGTCCTTGCTGCCGCCTAGGTGGAGAGGGATTGGGGTCTGGGGAGGATGGGGAGGATGGGGAGGGCTGTGAACTGGCTTTGGAGTCTTCCGAGGCCTCTGCGGCTGCCCGCTGCTTGCGGACTTGGGAGCCCTGGAACATTTGATGTTTCAGAAATTAAAGGGATTATGCGTTGAATTTATTTTTATTCAATTTGTGAATGTCGCAACTCGAAAGACAATATATTGCCAACCCTGCGTTTTTTCTTTCCCATGGCGAAGCGATGCCCTTGACCTCGTCTTAGACCTAATATTTGCTTCGTTTCATAAAAGCTTGCTCACTCAGCTTGCACCAAAAAGACTTCAATTCAGTTGATGAGAATTCTTAGAAAACGTTCAATAGCACAGTCTTTATTCTTCACTTCCAAAGCTGATCGCTGTTCGCAGAGAATCGTAAGCAAAGCGGCAGGAGTAAGTCTGGGAAAGGCAGAGTGTAGGTGATCTATCGAAAATAGTTGTAGTTGGCGGCGTTGGTGTTGCCAGGCGCAGGGAAGAAGCCGGCGCCGGCGCTCTGTCGATTCATCGCCCGCGTCGGAGCGAAGCCCAGCAGTTTTTGCAGATTCTGCAATCTACCTACTTCCTCTATGAGCTCTTAAATAACTTGGCCAATATTTTTATCTTGCTCATTGCGAAAAGCTCAGTTAACATCAAATTAAATTGAAAATTGATTGGGAAAATTAATCTCAGAAGGCGTAGAAGGAAATTCGATTAAGGATTAAATATGGAAAACAGGTGGCCAAAACCTCTGTCACCAAAATATGGCGAAGGGAAGCCAAAAAAGAATGGATTCAGGAATTTTCCTTTGAATTTTTCAAAGCGTTAATCGGGCCTCTTTTTTTACAAGCTAAAGTGACGGAACCTGTCGAATGCTCATGGTGCACAGGATGTACAGGAAGATGAAGCTGCAGTCTGTGTAATCTTCACCAAGCAGACTTCTATGGCTCAAGCTTTGCACATAGGAGATCGGCGTAAACGGCAGTTTTGCCACCACACGCCCCTCGAATCTACAATTTTACTATCTATCAGTTCAGTGAAGTGTCTGGAGATTTCGACAGAAAATATTTGCAATAAGAGTCTATTTCAGACACCATATTAGCTTCGTTCATGAAAATGTCGACGACCAAATTAAATCCCGTAACATTCGAGCTTCGGGTAGCAGAAACCAGCCGAACGTAGCTTCTAAAAGCATCTTGGCCTGTGTTAACATGGAGTTGAAGGTGGAGAGGAGGGCCGTGAAGGCAAAGCCGATGGCAAACATGGACTTCATCTTGAACATGCTCATGTCCCTGCTGATCCCCTTCAGTCGCTCCTCATCCCGATCTGCCAACCTCTCACCTATCTTCATTCCCTCTCCCCCAGCAAAAGCGCCCCCAACCGATCTTCTTCCGATTGGACTTGTCCACCTCGGACAGCTGGTCCTTCCTCTTCTCCAGCCGCTTCGTCTTTCGCTCTATCTCCCCCTTCAAGCGCTTGTACTCCTCGCTGCGGTAGACCAGCAGGTAGGTGAGGCCTTAAAGAACATTCTCTCCAGGATGACAGGATTGAAAGGGGGAATTGGAAGGGAAAATGAGGAGAAAAGAGAACCCTCGCCAATGCCGGCAGTGCAGCAGGCGATGAAGACGATGAGGAGGCTGTCGGCGAGCATGGCTGGAAGAGCTGGGGCCTCTTGCCTCACCGCGGAGGCCCGGCATTTGTGCACCCTGCCAGGGGAGCTGTGCGGGAGATGTGGCAGGGCGCGCTTTTGAACACTTCACTGCTCCCGCATTTATAGGCATGCGAATTAATTGGGGAGGGGTTAGATAGCTGTACCTTATGGAGGAAGAATCTGACAACGATTGAAGAAGATGGTTTGTCAAAAAATATACGAAATGAGCCTAAAAACTTGATATAAACCAAGTATTTTAAAACTAAGACATTGTTTTGTGATTTAACTCAATTTTTCGGCTTAGCTGCTGCTAAGTGAGCTGGACTGAGCTTTTGGCTGAGCTGCTACTGGTTTTGAGAATGTCTGCGGTTGTTAATTTTGTCTCAATATTAATATCATCTAGCTTGTCCTTTGATGTTTCATTGGCCTATTTTTATTAAAATGAAGCACAGTGAGATTTGGGGTAATACGCGGTCTACATTACTACCTCACGACTTATCTGCTTATGGATTGTTGATTCTTCAGAGACTTTGACATTTGACGCCTTATATTGCTGCAATTTCGGTCAGCAAGAAATAGAAAAAAAAGTCTGAAATTGCTTCAGACTGCCGAGTCTGCCCGGCGTCTGGCAAAGTTTGCGACCAGTAAGCGGGAGATTGTATCTGCCTAGAGAACATGGTGGGAGAGCTGTGCGAGAAGTGTTCCCCGACAAATGGAACCACCATACCCTCAGGGGCTGGGTCACCCTCAATCTTTTCCTCGTCTTCATCGCCCACGTAGAGCCTTGCAGGAGTGTGACCGTGACTTTGAGAGCAGCAATGGCACCATCTGCAAAAATGGTGCACCCCATTTTCCAATTTCTAATTAATTTCATTAAAGTATTGAAATTTTTATGTGAAGCAAGTTGTGATGTTGGCGAAAATTCCCAAAAGTTCAGCTTTGCACCACTTAGCCGATTGCCAGAAATGTTTTGTTGAATTGATTTAATCTTTGGTTGCTGCTCAAAGAACACGACTGGACGGCAAAACAAATATAAGATAAAAAGTTTGACGGAAAATAAGCTACAAAAAGTTTAGGCAGCATGTCAAACATAGTTTTGGTCATTGAATCTTTCTAGATTGCGACTAATTTCATTAATTATCAAATTTAGAACACTGCTCAATTCGTTATCTCACTAAAGTGTTGAGGTGTTGTGTCATCTCAAACATTTATTGGCGTTGGCATTTTTAGGGCCGTTTTAAGAAGGAATGTGCAAGCAGTGCCAAGTAACCAGGACGTCATACAGAGTCGCCAGGATTTTCTGAAGCTGAGCCAGTGTGCTTAACCGACCCCCCGCTTGGTGGCCAGCGGCAATCGACTGTTGATGCCTCTGTGCCTTTGGTGCAAAGCGGAATCAAAAAGAAATGAGTGTTTGTAGGGCAACCTGAGTTTTCGCCTGAGATTCATAGGGAAAAGGAGAGATGGGTTTGTTGGTTATTACCCAACGTATTCAGGTACAACCAGTCTCGCCCTCTAGCCAGAGCGGCTGAGAACCCTGAATATTCTTTGGAAAATGCTCAGTGCTCTATGCATTGGGCGTATTTATAAAACGAATTCGGAGCCATTGCAGAACCATTGAGGATCAATCGTCCACAATGGCCAGTTGGATGAAGCACAGAGGGCAATTTATTTTTGGCTTTTTACAGTGCTAGTTTCCAGACTGATTAAAATGTTTAGTTGATGGGGTATTCAGAGCACGGAGTTGTATTGTTCATTTAGTACCCATTATCATGTACTTTATTCTCGAAGTTCAGAGGAAGTCCATAAAAGTGAATTAAGATTAGATTCGTTGGTGATTTTCTGAACACTGAAGTCTTCCAGGCCTTTCCTGTTCTATGGAACGCGTCCTGAGCTGTGAGAAAGGCCTCCGTAATCAGTGGGTTCGTAATAGGTGCACGGTCCCGAGCTTGAATAAACCTGAGTTGAGTGAAACGAAAGTAAGTGAATGGAAGCTGAGCATAACCTGAAGCCCATGCAGTCCACCTTCTCACCTAAATTAAGACAGTGGACGAAAGAAAATGGAGGAGATTAAGAGCGACTCGTATTGCAGCAGGGCTGCTTCATTTAGCCCATTCCAGTGCGGCAGAATCTTGTGCCTGTGGAACATCCTCCACGCCGACAGGAGCAGAGAACTGAAACTACCCCTGTCTCACTAGTGAAGAATTGAATAGGCAATATTTCCAGCCCAATGTCATACTGGGCATTGCAGCGATTGAAATGGAAACATCAGAGTGCCACGCAGCCAACAGTTGGCGCGACGGCAAAGGGAGAGGTTTTCTACGAATGCCTGCTGGAGCTGGGAATGGCTAATTGCTTGGCTTGGGCTGGGCGTCGATAGTCGTGTAGTCAAGGCACCGCTACCGTTTCTGGCTGGACTAGTTTTCTTGCTCAGGCATCCGGGGACTGACGGAAAGTGGGACTAATTCTTATGTCATAAAACTAATGTTTGGAATAAAAAAACCATTCAACTTACATTTTCTGATTTTAATTTTTGCTGATAAAAAACGTTCTGTAATTTGCCTTTTATAAATACTGAAATTCGGAATCTCTGATTCATAGTTTTCTCTTGGTTATGGTTTGGGGAATAAGCGCCAGGCGAACACTACATAAAATTATTAAATATGATAGGACATGCTTTGGCATTGATATGACCCCCCAAGTGGTGGGGGTCAAAGGCCGATCCCAGAGGCAGTGCAATACTGGGCCAACCCGTGGCAGAAGGGAAGCAAGCCTCCACATTCCGCCTGTTCACAAAAATCAGATAATCTCATTGTCCCCAATAGGGGACGTATCAGAGATTAAGCTGATAAGAACAGATACTACACTTTGATCTTAGCCAAAAGGCCGAGAAGCGATGCCTTCCACACTCTTTTCCCCTTCTTGATCTCTTCTGACCACCTCATGCCCTTCAGTAGGACTTAGAGATGCGCATTTTTTGCAGGTAAGTTCACAATCTGTATACATGAGTTGGCTTAGGCAACGACCTTTGGTGTGTTGTTTTTCTCTTTTTTTTGTGTTGCTTGTTTTTCCTTTTCTGTAGTCAATGGATTAATTGAAGAAATCACCCGTGCACGGAGAACTTTTCCCACTAAAATCTAATCTAAATTTTTTTCAAATGCTTTCTTCAACCTAACTTTTTGGATCGCAGCATTTGCTTCCCTTTGATGTCTTGTGCCTGTTCCTTCTAATTTACAGTTGCCTGTTTTTTCATGTGGGAAAAAATACTAAAAAGTTCATCAATATCACAAAGTGATGATGGACAAATCAGACAAGGTCGGCTTCATAGGTTAGGCGTGAAACTGGCAGAGCGGGGGCAGGCCTGACCAGCTGCGTGTGTCCACCAGGCCTTCCATTACCTCCAGCTTACTCTCAGACCAAAAAGCGCCCATGTTCTCATCTTTCCCGTCTTTACGTTTGTCGTCCGGTTCCCAGGCTCGCCAACTCAAATCTTGCAAACTGCTAGTTAGTATTTATAGTTGGGAGGCATAACTTTTGTCTCGATATTTTTCGAACAATTTGAAAACCGAAATAGGCTTCAATTTGAAAAGATTTAACCTCAGTGATCAATTAAAAAGAAGAAAAAGATTGGAAAAGTCCCAACACAGAAGATGAAGCAGGCGTTTTGCTGCCGTTCGAATGGTGCCAGAACCAGCCTTTCTTGGTAGGCGCTCCTTTTTCTTGCCAAAGAGCAACCGCCAAGCCCTTTCCCGCCGAAAAATTCTGCAATCTTCTTCATGTTTCCGTCAATACCAGAGTGGGTGGACACAGAGCCATACATTTCGTTCACTCGTGCTCCTTTCTGCTCATTTTTAAAATTTTGGTACGATACTTGAAACGAAAAAGAACTTTAAACAAAAATGTATGCTTTATAAAAAATCAATCAGTAGACGATTTAACTTCTATCAGAATAATCCAAAAATGATTGCAAAAAACCGAGAGAAGACGGGCGATGGCCTGTCGGACTTCAGGCGCTTGAGTAACGGCCAAAGCCCCACCAACAGCTTGACAAGCGGCCATCATCTCCTCCAGACTCCCTCCACCGGCGTCCAGCGTAAGGTCGGGTGTGAAGCAGCGGCCGTCAACCACCACCATGTGCTTCTGCGCCCGGCATATGTCTCAACGTATTGCGACTCACCCTGGGTGGCGGTTTTTAATAAGGCTTGCCTTTACATAAGGGCTAAATTTGACGCTAAAATTTTTTTCTCACTTAGCTGCAACAAATCGAATTTTCGAAATAAATTTGAAAGCAAACAAGGTATTCTCGGCGGTTGCCAAGATGCGCGGCCTTACCTCAAGACACCACCTAGATGAAAATGCATGCCAAAATTCAAAAGATTTCAGTGAAAAAACCATGAATTATTATAGATGTTTCGATTTTTGAAACATCAAGATTTTGGCTTTTAACTATAAATCGAGAAATACTAATTATTTCAAAAATTCCTTTTGCCAGCTTTAAGATATTACTTTCATGGACGTAGATACCAAAAATCAGCTAATTTTATTGAAAAACCATGGACTTATGCTTGTTCAAATTTTTGAAACATCAAGATTTTGGGTTTTTGACTATAAATCAATAAATAATAAATATTTCAAAATTTCCTCTTGCCAGCTTCAAGATAATACTTTGACGGACGTATCTGCCAAAAATCAACAAAATTCATTGAAAAACCAGTGATTTACGATTTTTCGCATTTTGAAACATCAAAAAATTGAGTTTTGGGTGAAAATCGAAAAATTTCGCCAAGCCCTAATAATGGTGCCAAGGCATCACAAAGACGGACTTTCCTGCAAAATTTCAGCTAATTTCATGGAAAAACCAGTGATTTACGATTTTTAGTGTTTTGAAACTTCAAAAAATTGAGTTTTGGGCGAAATTCAAAAAATTACGCCAAGCACCAAAAATGGTCCCGAGGCACCGCCTAGGCGGACCTTCATGCAAAAAATCAGCCAATTTCGTTGAAAAACCGCGGAGTACGGGCCTGGGACACACATATTGGGCTGGCGCGAGCGAGCGTTAGCGAAGTGTCAGCGCCCAGCCCCTCTTTTCGACCTAGGTGTACGTTTTTGTGGTTATTGCTAGATCTCAATTTTGATAAGGCTGCCATTCGTCACAGAAAGCTCCATTTGTTTTGATTCTTTTTGCATTGGAAAGAGAAACATCGAATTGACTACAGTTTATCTTTTGACTTTTGCATAAAACGATTTATTTTCCCATAAAAATGCAAAAAACCATTTGTCCGAACTCCTTCTCCTCCTTCTCCTTCTCCTCCGCATCTATTCAATGGACGATAGTAGGTATTCATTTCTTCCCCCACTCACCCCCCCGGGTCCTTGGGCCTTATGTATTGACTTTTATTCATAAGTCTTCAGTTAAGCTTCTCTATATGTGCATAAGTGGTGTAGTGGTCTAAGCGATTGAACAGCTGGTTGGCACTGGGAGGTTCGAATCCTTATTGGACAATCAGTTTTATTTTGGAAATTTTAAGTCAAGAAAACTACTAGTACCATCGGCAGGCCAAAATTAAAGCTCTTTTCTCCTAAAAATCGATTGCCCTTATCATATATCATGAAAATTTCACAAAAATATGTTAATGTGCCAAAAAATTTGCAGTTTTTTATATTTTCGAATGTTTTCTTTTCATTACATCTTTAAATAAGATTTTTTTATTTCTTATCTATTTTTATTTTGGAAATTTAAGTTGAGAAAGCAACTGGTGCCATCGGCAGGCCAAAATTAAAGCTCTTTTCTCCCAAAAATCCATTGCCGTAGGTATATATCATGAAAATTGCACAAAAATATGTTAGTTTGCCAATTAATTTGCAATGTATTTGTGATTTTCAAATCTTTTCTTTTTGTTATATTTTTAAAATAAGTTTTTTAATCTATTATATATTTTTTTATCCAATATTATCTTAATATACAACCAACAATATAAAATTTTTATTTATACATTTTATACTATATTAAAAGTGGAAGAAATATCTGGTACCATCGGCAGGCCAAATGTGAATCTCTTTTCTCCAAAAAAGTCGATTAGCCTGAGTTTAAAGTCAAGGAAATACATTTTATACTAATGAAATCTGCTGCGTCATCTGCATTTTGTTTTTGGGCGCGCATGGAAAGAGACATTGAACTGCGCGCCAAAAACAAAATGCAACTGTCCAAGCAGCAGATTTCATTAGTATAAAATGTATTTCCTTGACTTTAAACTCAGGCTAATCGACTTTTTTGGAGAAAAGAGATTCACATTTGGCCTGCCGATGGTACCAGATATATATATACACATATATCAGGACAAAAGTTCAGTAACCTCTATAGACCGCGGAGCGGCCCTTCGGGCCGCTCCGCGGTCAAAAATTGAACGTTTTCCTTCATTTCGAGTCTGTGCATTCAATAAATTCGCAGTATTTTGCTTTCCATAGTACTATTCGTCTCAAACTGAAGACAAACAGTCAGAGCAGCCAGAATCACCACTGAAACAAGTAACTTGGAAACCACCCTCTTCTTCTTGCACGTCCTATTCTGCAACAGCTCATCATGGCATAGCCAAATATGGCTACAACAGTTGGCTACCTACCGAAAATAACGGCGGTATGGAGGGGAGAGCCAAGGCTGCTTTCTGAAAGTGAAATGGGGTGAATATGGAATGAAACTGCTAGAAAAAGAATACCGTCGAAGGAGTCCTTGGCCCAGAAATTGCCACGGCGCAACTTCAATTCGGGGCAGCACTCCTGTAAACAGACTACTTCTGCTTCCCCGTGATCCCTGGTTGAAAAGTCTCCGAAAACCTCCCAAAAATTCCACTACCATTTCAACAACCATTTGGCTAAAATTCGGCTTAAAAATAACTATGCAAATCTGAGACTCTCTACTGAAAATCCGATGATGCATATCGGAGCAAATATTGCGTCAAGATGGCATGGGAGCTAAAGAGTTGAAACGTGATTATGGGGAATATATGGAGAATTGTATTTCTTTCCAGCGGGGATTATGAGAAAAGCATCCAGACGCTCCAGCACCATCTCCGGAACATAATTTGCAACACCTCAATCCAAATTTGTTTCCCCATCGAGCTACTTCCACTAATGCAAATACCGCCCACGACAAGGACGCGAAGATTTGCCATGGCTGCCAAAGTCTCCAGCTCCACTGGCATCGTCGTCCGTCCGTAAGGAAACACCAATTTCTGCCAACCCAAAGCCAGATTCACCCGGCAGCCTTTTCTCAACCAATCCTGCTCACATTGAAGAAGCCCGTGAATCCAAGGTAGGTCAGCTCCTTCTGATCCTGTTGCTGGCCAGTGTTTTCTGAGTGCCATCGTAAAAGAGGATTGTAAACGGTGATGAGGCCGCTGATGGCGTCGCGCATGGCACTGATGCTCTGGTATAGGTTCCAGTTGGCCAGGTGAAGTGAGGTGAGACGCAGATGGAGAGCTCGCAGCTCCTTTCGTAGCGCCTCAACCTCGGCCACACTTGTAACCGCCCACCTCAACCAGCCCCTTTCTTGTCCCATTTCCCTTTGCTCACCCCTTAAACAAGCAATACATACTGTAATTTCTTCAACCTTCAGTTACATATTGTCCCATTTCAACCAAAATGATATTTTTATTAGGTGATAATGCTCAGCAAAAACTGATGTTATATTGCTTACATTGCAGCTTGTTTCCACGTTTTCTTTCAAATACATGCGATGCAATGTTGTGTATAAATCTTCAGCAAACTAAAGCGACAGCTCAGAGCCATGTGAATTCCAAGAGAACTGCGCATTTGTGGGACTAGGGTAGGGACACAGGATTCTTCTTGAGAGGTCGTATTGAGTGTAAAGGGAAGGTATGATGGTGCAGACAACAGACTAATGGTCAGCGCTATCTCCTTCAGTCCCTCCCTATCGCCAAAACACAAAAACATCACCCCTCTTTCTCCCTTATCGTCTTTTCTGCCTCTCCATTGATATAATCTTCTTTTAATGTGACTTTGAAAAATAATAATGTATTCAAATAAAGACTGAATTGAAGGATGAAAATCGCAGTAATTGGACAGAGTTTGTTCGGGCAGGCCGTGTCTGAACTACTGCGGGAAAAAGGCTACGAAGTTGTGGGAGTGTTTACCATCCCGGACAAGAACGGACGGGAGGACGTGCTCGGTTCTATTCTCACACCACCTACTCTTCCATAGCCGCATCCATCACCCGCCCCTTCTGCAGCCAGCAAAGCGAAGGAGGACGGGGTGCTTGTCTTCAAATTCCAGCAGATGGCGGCTCAAAGGCGTCGTCATCCCCGAGGCTTTCCTTCACCTCCTATTACCTACCTACCTTCTAATATGCTCACCAACAATCACATCACACAATTGAATTATATCGGCGACAGGACTTCAATGAAAGAATATGTCATGGAATACTGATTAATGGCGCTAAAAAAGAAGCGGTGAGGTGCTGGAGCAGTACAAAGGGGTTGCAAGCAGAACTGAACGTGATGCCATTCTGTACGCAATTCATCCCAATGGAAGTTGTCACCTACCCAAGAGCACCAGAGCATCATCTACCATCCTTCCATCCTACCCAAGCACCGCGGCGCCTCCGCCATTGGCTCGTCCCAAGCCAACACCTTCTCAACCTCTCAATCTAAGAGACTCTGGTGATGAGGACGCTAATCGAGGGGGATGAGGTGGGCGGATTCTCCATCTTCTGGGCCGATGATGGCTTGGACACCGGTCCGATTGTTCTCCAGCGCGAGGTCCGCATCGATCCAAACGACACTCTCAACTCCCTCTTGCCAGCGCTTAGTGATGCCTGAAGGCATCAAGGCCATGGTTACCTTCTTTACTCTTTCTTTAGCTCTGTACGCTGCCTAAAACGAAACGTAGACATATTTAGGGGGAAGCAGTGGGACCCGATTGGCGGCCGGCAAAGCACACCGGATTGTACAGCCAGAAGAGGGCGCTTCTTATGAACCTTACATCACCGCCAAGCTTCCAGAACTTACCAAGGTCTCATTTTGTCCAGCTTCTTTCATAATCAACCCAGTCTAGCCCAAGCACTTGCAGATAGACTGGGGCAAAAGCGGAGCTGAGTTGCACAATTTCATCCGCGGCTGTGACAAAGTGCCGGGCGCTTGGACCCTCGATCAAGAAACGGCGAGCGAGTTGTTGTTTCCATTTTTCTTGGAGCTGGAAAATAGAAAGCTGGGCGTGAACAGGTGAAGTTTTTCGGAAGCAAGCGCTGGGAGGGGCCAATGCCGGAAGGTCTCAAAATTCCCATCGACGACATAAAGGAAGAGGCTATCGTCCATGCTGGCGGTTCTTTCTCAAAGCAAAACAACTGCTAAATAAAAACATTTTTCTTTGTCCTTACCAATTGTGAAGTAGAAACAAAGCATAAAGCATGATTGTAGGAATGATATTGGTCGGAAGCGATGGAGGCTTGGTGAACGTGAGCGCGCTAGAGGTGGATGGCAAGGCCATGCCGGCCTTCAAGTTCGGCCAGGCCGAGGAAGCTCGTCAGGAGCTCAATCTCACCCCTGAGGAACTGGCTATCAAGGGACCAACTCGCCGTTAGCCAATCACTCCCCTATGAACACCCCCGATGACCAACTACAGGCCGTGTGGAAAGCCATCCTGAACCGGGAGGTGAGAGAGAGCGCGGACTTCTTCGAGTGCAGGGCGCTGGGAGCATGGACGTCACCCGCCTTCTAGAAGAGGTCGAGGACAGAGCTCGGCGGTCTCAAGCTCCAGCCTGAAGACATCTACCAGGTGCCTCAATCTTGCTCACCTTAACTTTTTCATCATTTTCTAGGATAGTCGCTTTTCAGGGCCCAAGCTTTGAGGATTTCAGTCTTCTCGGTTATGACGCTGAAGCGAAGTGGCGGCGGCGGTGCGCCCAGCGGCATCCCTTTCAGACGCCGTTCTTTCTCATTGATTAGTTCGCTTTGGTCCATCAAATGGGTCTCCCCAGGCGACATTGAACGTGAACAACATGGAGCTGCGCTTTCCAACCCAGCTGTTCATCGACGGTGCCTTCTGATGCCGCCAACGGGAACACCTATGCCACGTAAGCCACATACGGCCAAGGAATTGGGGTATAATGAGGGGAGTGTAGGTTTCGAGCGTCAACCCGGCGGATGAGGGCGAAATCTGCCAGGTGGCCAAGGGCTGCGAGGTCGATGTCGATCGCGCCGTCGCCGCTGCCAAGGTTAGGCTCATACTAATTCTCATTTGAACAGAAGTTTGTGGCACATGGGTAGTGATTAATGGATTGAAGGCAGCGATGGAGGGGGGAATGGGGACGAATGAATGCCCGCGATCGTGGCAAATTGCTTTTCAAGTTGGCCGACCTTATGGAGCAGCACAAGGCATGTAGATTGGCAGTGTTAATTGCATTCCTCTATGTAACTCTCTTGCAGGAGGAACTGGCCACGCTGGAGTCAGTGGACAGCGGAGCCGTGTACACGCTGGCTCTCAAGACCCACATTGGCATGAGCATCGACACCTGGCGCTATTTCGCGGGCTGGTGTGACAAAATTCAGGTTATTTTCTCCATCGATCAAGCTGACAGCTCATTGACAGGACTTTAGGGCTCCACCATTCCCATCAATCATGCAAGGCCCAACCGGAACCTCACCATCACCAAGCGGGAGCCTATCGGCGTCTGTGCTCTGGTCTGGACTGTTCGGTGTATGAGTATGGAAGGGGAGGCTAGGAGTGTTTGAGGTGACGCCGTGGAACTATCCGCTGATGATGCTGTCCTGGAAGATGGCGGCGTGCCTTGCCGCCGGGAACACCGTCATCCACAAGCCTGCACAAGTCTCCCCGCTCACCGCCCTGAAATTCGCCGAACTCAGCGCCCTCGCCGGCATCCCCAAAGGCGTCGTCAACATCCTGCCTGGCAGCGGTATGGTCTCATCTCTTTTGTGCACTTGAACTGTTGGATGCTTGGGAGGTAATATGACGGAAATGAACAGGGCGAGAGATCGGGCAGCTGATGGCGGATCACCCGGATGTTCGCAAGCTGGGCTTCACCGGCTCCACCCCCGTCGGCGCCACCATCATGAAGAGGTTTCCCCACTTTGCATCCGCAGCTCATTCCCAGCTATCTTTCTACTCAGTTGCGCGGTGTCGAATCTGAAGAAGGTAAGTCTGGAGCTGGGCGGGAAGAGCCCCCTCATCATCTTTGCCGACGCTGACCTGGACAAGGCTGTTCGCCAAGGCTGCGCTGCCGTCTTCTTCAACAAGGTTTACGCGACTAAACTCATTATCATCCATAACACTCTTTGCCAAAAGGCACGAAAACAAGAGCATAAAATAATCCACAGGAGCTAGAACTAAAAATGAGTTGCAGCGTAAGAGTGGAGGTGGAAGGCAATGTCCTGAAAATCAAATTAATTAAAAAATCTATGCGACAGGGCGAGAACTGCATAGCAGCAGGGCGTCTCTTCGTGGCAGAGTCAATCCACGACGAATTTCTCGCTCGGGTGATGGAGGAGGTGGGCAAGATGCGCATCGGAGACCCGCTCGACCGCGGCACTGCCCACGGACCCCCAGAACTCATCGGTGCTCCTCCCTGCTTCCGCTTAACTCCTCAGCACTGAAGGGCAATTGAAGGGCGCATTTGGAGAAGCTGGTAGCCTATTGCCAGCGCGGCGTCTCCCGAGGGCGCTAAGCTCGTTTACGGCGGAAAGCAGGTCGGCTTCATTTGCATTACAAGGCATTGGAGAGTGAAATGAGTGGTATAGGTGGAAGGGCCAGGTTTGTACTTCCAGCCGACCATATTTACGGATGTGGGCGACGAGAACTTTATCGCCAAAGAGGAGTCTTTCGGCCCTGTCATGATCATCTCCAAGTTCCCCGATGAGTACGCCGCTTTGGCCACTCTGATATCGGCTGAAGCAGTTTGGGGCCTGGTACTGCAGTGACATGGAGGGAGTTTTGAAGCGAGCCAATCGTACAGAGTATGGCCTGGCGTCCGGCGTTTTCTCCAAGGTTCTCGCTTCACGCAAGGGTTGTAAGGATTGTGAGGTGAGAGGAGCAAGGGTTGTGTAGGATGTGGGGAAAGTTCTTCGGGTGGCAGAGGGGCTGGAGGCGGGGACGGTCTTCATCAACTGCTACAACAAGACCGACGTCGCTGCCCCTTTTGGTGGCTTCAAGCAGTCTGGATTCGGCAAAGACCTTGGTTTCCATGCTTCTTCTCTTGTGCATTGCTAAAGGCTGGATTTGGTTCAGGCGAAGAAGCACTAAACGAGTACCTGAAGACGAAAACAATCACATTTGAGTACTAATCGCGCCGTTGAGTTTTTCTACTATCCTGCCAAATTCACAGTCCATGTGTGCCGAACTCCACCCTAAACTGATGTGCCAAATCATTTCATACTATTTTCTTATGAATAATATCTGCTTGGTTGAAGTACAAAGGTCCTGCAAAAAAAGAAGCGATTGAAAAATGTTAATTTTTAAATTAAGCTAAAACTTTTGCTGAGTGTTTTTTATTAAAAAAAATTAAGACATGTGAAACGTTGAATATATTCATCAGTTTTAAAAAGCAGGGCGCCTTTTTTTCTCCAAAACCAACATGAAATTAAACGAGTAACAAGCAAAAACGGCCCAATGTAAATGACTGGTTGAGGGCTATTTCTGTGACTTTTTTGCCTTCTTCTTCTCTTCTTCTATTGGCGGCGGCTGCGTAAAGGGAATCTTCTCTCGGTACACTGCAAGTAAGCTTGATTGTGCAAGGAAAAATGGGCGAAGAAGGATACTGAGGGGCATGAAAGGCTGAAGAACTTGAGGGACTTGGATGCCGTCCTCGGTCTGGTAGTTCTCTAGGATAGCGCATATGCCGCGTGTCATGGCGCACATTGTCCCGTTCAGCATGTGCACGTACTCCACCTGTTCAATACATTCACTTATTTTAAAACTCAGCTGGAAAAATCGAAAGCATATAGCAAAATCGAAATGGCAACTCACAGCCTGGTCCATTTTCTTGGTCTGTCCATAGCGGACGCGAAGACGTCGAGCTTGGTAGTCGGTGCAGTTGGAGACGGAAACCAGCTCACGGAAGGCGCCCGAGCCGGGAAACCAGGCTTCCAAGTCCAGCTTCTGCAGCTCCAACTTCTTCACCACCATGCCTTGGAAGAGGGAAGAGCAAAGGGAGCCTTGGAAGCAGCGAGGTTGAGCTCTCCAGAGACGATGTTGACGATGCGGTAGGGTATGTTGAGGGCTTGGTAGAAGGCTTCGGCGTTGGCGATCATCTCGTCGAACATTTGCCAGGAGTCGTCCGGCGGCGTCAGACAGAACTGTTCCACCTTCTCGAACTGGTGCACTCGAAAGATTCCTCGCGTGTCCCGTCCATGGCTTCCCACCTACCCATTTCACCTCCTCCATCCATCTCCATCCACAATGTGGGAGAAGCGATGAAAGGGGGACTTCTTGTCGGAAGCAGGTGGATAGCCCGGCGTAGCGAATGGGAAGGGCATCCTTGCTCAGCCACTCGTCGCGGTGGTAGGCGGCAATGGGCTGCTCAGAGGTGGCGATGAGGTACTTCTCCTCCTCTCCAGATGCTCCCTTCTCTTCCGAGCTCTTCCCCGTCACCTAGGCAGGTTCTAGTCTCAGTGCTAGCTTCAATGCTATGAGTTGAGAGGAGTGCCTTGTAAAGCTGGTCGTCGAAGTCGCTGAGCTGGGCCACCTCCTGCATGACCTCCTTGCGCATGAAGAAAGGGGTGTAGAGGGGCGTGAAGCCACGTTCGCCCAGCATCCGCAGTGCCAGGGACATCAGCGCCTGCTCCAGGTAGACCAGCGGACCTTTCAGAAAGTAGCCTCGCCCACCTCAATACGTCCTAAATCTACCCCCCTTTTACCGCGGGCTTCATTCTACAATCCTGATCATTTATTTTCTTCGAATTCACACTTTTTGATGTTAGCATGTTAGATCGGTTTTGTAGGGATTTGAAAGAGGAAAAGAAAGGGAACCAGAAACGCTGGTGCCGCGTTCAGTGTCCACTCCGTCCACCATGACGACGAGGTCCACCTGAGAGTATTTCTTCCTATTCGCACAGTCTCCGAAAGTCCGCTCGATCCCGTTGTTGTCCTTGAAGATACAAAATGGAATGCAGAAGAGCCAAAAGAATGATGGAAGGCGAGGACTTCGTTGTCACTGACGATGACGGAATCAGCGACGATGTTGCCGATCTGGACAAGGGCAGCTCGCCGTTGAGTTTCCAGTTCTTCCATCCGCGCGCTGTTCCCCTTTGCCTTTTCGTCTAGTAGCACTCGAACACTCTTCAGCTGCACCACTGTCAGCGCCTGGCAAATCTTCCACCTTTTCCACCACTGGGAGTTGAAGAGAGGCAGGTTTGAAGCCTTGAGCTGGTCTGGAGTATTTTGGAGGATGTCTTTGGTGATGTCTGAGGCAGAGTGGGGTCATCGCCCTGGGGCTCCTTCTTCTTCATCTTCTCCCCGATGGTCTTGCTGAGCAGGTTGACCATCTTGTTGATGGTGTCCTGCAAGCCGCGGCCTGCAAGCACCAGAGCTCAGGGCTGGGGATGGGTAAGGGGGAAAGGAGGGAGAGCGGCGAACAGTGTCGCCAGGCAGAGTCCGCCTCAATGACAGCATCCACGAGGGCCACATCCGCGTATCGGCGCCGCTGGCTCTCTCGAATTCGCTCCGGCTCTCCGCCTTTGTCCTCCCGGAACAGCTCCACATCCAGTACCATCCTCTTTATTCACTACGCGGCTCTTCAAACACTTTTGCTCCAGCTCAAATTTATCGGAAAGCGCACTAAATTAGCCGCTATCAGGGCCTACGATTTTTAAACAAATAAATCTCGTGCTCGTATAAATCAGAATTCGACCAAAAATAAGTCCAAGCATCTTACAGAATTACAAAAAGGCTACATCCACAGTAGCTCTTAGTTCACTAAGAGTAGGAATTAAGAAGTGAATGAATTTCTAGTTTGTAGAAAAACTAATCCCTTATTTCTGGCTAATATAGTAATGAAATTGTGTTTGCGGATATTTTTTCGAAGCAGAACTGTCAGTGTAGAACTGCGTGATGAAAGATGTTGGCAAGGCAAACTGCGCAGTTTTCTTTGCGTGTCAGAGAACGGCAGGTTAAATCAATTAATAATCAATGAATAGGTTTAATGCTGACAAATTCAGTAGTAAAATTTTGGACACAAGATCCAACTGTGGTAACTGGTAGAACTGAAAAAATTCTAACATAATTATTGACTGCGAAAAAGCCAATGATAGCCACCAACGTCGCATCTAGCGGAAGCGAAAATGGAATGAGCAGTGCCTCTTTAGACAGACGCGCATTTTCCCAAAGCCAACCTGGCCTTAGCAGAACAGATCGGTTAACCAAACGTGTGAAAATGGTCAAGATCCTGGACAATGGGGACATCGTTGCGGACGAAGACCCAAGGGCTCAGCAGAATGCCTCCTCCGACCTCGCAGGCCAGGTTCATCCCCTCGTCTATCCTCTCCCCCGCATAGCTGTGGAAGCAATTTGAGGCACTGCGTCGGCGTGATGTGGAGTCGAGGACGGGGGTGGATGGGGGACTGGGCGCCAATGCCTATCGCGGACCGCACACCGGCAGCACCAGCAACGTCAGCCTCTTCGATGCTGCCAACGGACGTCTGCTGGCTGCTGGCATTCCCAGGTCCACTTGCTATAAGCTTTCACTGTCGAGGAAAGGATAGGTTGCAGGGTGCCTCTGGGCTATCGCAACATAGTGATAGAGCCACTGGTGGGAGTGGCAGTGCTGTTGGCGCTGATTTTTTTCGGCCTTCCGGGTCTCCTACTGGTCGCCTTCATATTTGTCGTCAAGGAGCTCAGCTCAGGCGAAGGTTTTCTGCGTCAAAACGCAAGATTATGCTAATAAAGCCTTCTTTGCCCAGGTCCGGTGCACGAAACGTTGAGCAGGTGGATCTCTGGCTCCACCAACACCACCAATACCAGCCCTCCGTCTACTTCCAACCAACCTAGTTCGCCCCTTCCAGCCCAAAAGAAGAGACTGATTGAGTGAGGCTTAAGGCAGTGGAGGAGGTTCTGGAGCCAGTGGAGGAGCCTCTACAAACCCTCGCTTCAAAGGTCGCGGTCATCGTCTTTCCGATTGATGCTACTCCCCGTCTCCCTAATTCATTCTTTTTACCCTGCCATCGTGGGCTGAATGATATTTATTTAAAAATGGGCCTTACTGGGTGATTTGGCTTGCTGCATCTCCAATAAATATGCTTCTTCTTGCAAGCTCAGCTGAGAAAAACTCTGCAAAAACTCGATTTCATTGAAATGGGAAATAATGAAATAATAAATTGATGAAATAAAGAAGAGTGAGGATGCTGGATCGGGCTTTGCATAATGTGATGAAGGCGAGCCCTAGGTCTCGCTCTGCCCAGCACATCATCCGCGGCTCTGCCCAGCACATCCACCGCCCACCGCAGTCTCAGCCAGAACAGCTCCTGTTCCCAATCAGCTTCCAGCTTTTGTCAAGAAGGAGATGGCTGGGTGCAGAAGAAGTCGGGAGCATTCGGGGGCATTGGCAAGCATTCCCAGAGACTACAGCATGGCTGCGGCTGATATGCTCTGCCACCTCCACGATCATTTCGGAATTCCTTCGTTTATCCACTGACCTCAGCAGACTGTTGGAAGCCTGTTCCAAATTTCCCATTTAGCTGAGCAATGGGCTGACATGGGCAGGGTGAATAGGAATGGCTGCTTGAGGGTGGGCATAGCAATGGGCTCTGCATTGCTGGCGCAAGTAGCGGTCTTCCCCTTGAACGTCCTTCTCCGCAGAGCAGCTGCTCGCCAAAGTCCCCTCATTCAAGGCCGTTATATTTCAACTCATTTCCTCCTCTTCAAACCTATCCTTAACTGAAGCAAAAGGAAAAAAAGAGATGGACAGGGATTCCGGGAGCGTGAGATGGCAGAGCTTTGGCGAAACAAGCAAAGGCCAGTTTCCAGTCCCCTGAGCATATCCGGGCACTGAAGACCGCTATCGTCTGCACAGAACTCTCCACTCACTCCGTCACTTTTCACCAGGCTCAGTTGCAGTACAAAAGCCATCAGAAAGCTTTCAAAAGCACGAGCTTCTGCGACAAGTAGTCCCAGCACGCCGTTTCGCTGCCCTTTTTACTCTGCCTCACTCTTTCTACCACCTTTCCAGCTGATTTGTCATTGACAAATCCGTTTCTTAGCATTATTTGCGAAACCCGGTTCGAGAGAGACGGAGCGGGAGAATGGTATGAGGAATGGTTGAAGGTGGCGATTGCAATTGCTCAGCTGCTCACTAGTTTATCGGCTTACTGGCCTCTTATTTTTCTCTGCACAGCCAACTTCGCTTTATCGGGTAGCCTTGGTGGAAAGCGTTTTGAGCGTCAAGGAAAAAAAAGATTAGAATTGAGGCGAGAGTCACTGGAGACGACGAGTTTCCTGTGGATGACTTCGCTGGCCTTGCCCGACCCAGTCACTGCCTCCATTTTGGTCGCCAACTCCTGCCTCGTTTCCAGAGTTCCTTTTGATTGCCTCGTTTTAGCGAACAATTGTTTGTTGCTCATTGAGCGGGGTTGCAGCTGATGCACTTGACACTGGTAGTGCCGACGAGAGAAGCCAAAAAGCATTTTAATAGCTTTGATTCTAATTTCCCCATCGCCATGGCCAGAGTTCGCAGCTTGCTACCGCTCTTTTTCACTTCGGTTAGAAAGTTAATATCGTGTCCTGGTATTTTAAACGCCTACTTGAAATGTCCTTTCTGCTGCTG
>JASANA010003273.1:0-33555 GCA_030248095.1 Ptycholaimellus sp. GST1_10 | reverse complement strand
GGAGTTCATGAGGGCTTCTGGGTCACGAGCAAGATGGTTCAGCGTTTCCACCCACTCCAAGGCTTCGCGACCACTCACAGCCTCAAAATATCACACTCTTTGCCCAGTTCTGATCGACAAACACATTTCGCTTTGTTTGGTAAGGCAAAAAGAAATCCTCAAAACTAAGCTAGTTTTAATTAATTATCAATTTAAGCTAGATAAGAAATGACGTTTATGAATTGAGGAATGACGGTGGGGCCAGTCTATTGTGAGACTGGCTTATCTTAGTTTGCTCTGGCTTAGCAGACAAAATTTGAGGTGAAATATACCAGCGCTGGCATTTTGAAGTCTAAATTCTGATCACAAAATTCTTCTTATATATACTAGAAAATGAATCAGGAAACTTTATTCGAAATGTTCTGACGCATAATCGGATAAGGAGAGTCGCAACAAATCAAGGATGGGCGTAAAATGCCAAAAAAGGGATGGGAAATAAGTATGGACTGGAAGGGCTTGCGAAGAGGGGCTCCAACGCCAATCAGGAACACTCGTCATAGCTCTGCTTTCCATTACCACATACCTACCCTGCTAGAGCAAGCCCACTTACTTCTCATCTACGAGATTCACGCTCCAAGCCTCTTATCTAGAGTACTAGCAAATGGCACTGACATTCTATTTGTCCGTCTGGTCTACAAACGCTCACCAAAAAGCTTTTTTATACACACTCGCACAGGCAAAATGCTAGCTTCGGTGTTGTAGGAGCCATGTAAAATGGAGGAGAGAAACCTGAAAAATCCAAGTGCGAGGCTTGGCTTTCTTGGTGGGAGACTCGGAGGGGGCTGGCGGAAGAGTGACGGAGAATGTATTGCGCCTCAATCAAATTAGTCTCTTATTTGGCTGGAGCATTCGATTGAGGTTCCCCTCAATGCAATGCTGCCAAAACAATGTTCCTTAAGACTAGATAGAAGAAATGTAGGCTTGTCTGAAAAGCAGGGTAAACCTAAATGTGTCCTTGTTTTAAGGCTACGTTAGCAAATCTTTCAATAAGCGCCAAGCTTGCTTAATTTTATCATCGAAACCGTCTTTACGGAGATGCGATAAGGCATGCAACGAAAATGTTCTTTGGCGCAAAAGCCTAGGAAAAGGGGCGGAATACTCTCACCCTCACAGCACTCAGTCTAATCAAATAATCCTAAATACGTAGCTACATCAATGCCAAATGAAGCATAGGAGTGAAAAGGATGAAGCTGGAAGGGAAGGTTGAAGAACCGCTCTTCAGAAGAGGCGAGTGCAGCAATGATACCGAAAGCCTGGCCACCGCTGTGGCTCACAGCATCCGACAGGTCCAGCAGACATGAGCCTGCCACCTGGAGTCATTTCCTCCTCATCTCTTTCCTTCCGCTCCCTCCCCCCATGCCAACCTCGTCTTTGCCCATTCGCATGAGCATCTGACCGGCGGTGAAGAAATACTCCCCATCGCTCCAGTGCCAGCCCAGCCCACCTTTCCTAAAACCACCAGCACTCATGCCTCTCTAGAGGAGGGCGGATGCGAAAGCGATTCTCACAGTTTGAGGTGCAAGTAGCCTTGCATGTGAGCCTTTGCCTGGCTGGGTGCTGGGGCCGGCTTCACCAGGTCCATCGGCGGCTCCGCGTAGTACATTTCGGAGTCTCCCAGCTGCAATTGGCCAATCCCTCCTTCCATTTGCTTTTTCTACAGCTGGACGCTATTGCTATTAGCTCTACGCTATTAGCCTAAAGTGCCACAGTAATCAAATGAGATAGGAATGCGGACCTGTTCGATGTTTTCCAGAATGTCGCGGTTGCTGCTCTGCTCCAGTTTGTAGTCAGAGTGGACGCTGGAATAAAGGAGAGCATAAAAAGTTCAGTGAGGTTGAAAAAGAGGAGCCAACTCCTAATCCTGGCCTGAGCGGCGGCAAAGAACTCGTTGATCTTGGGCGTCTTGAGGCTGTCCGCCACCGAGGCCCCCGACGCCCTGAAGGCGTAGAGCAGGCTCAGCATCGGCTCCACCATCCAGCGCTCCCACTTGGCCTCCACCCCGTTCACGCCCGCGAAGTAGGACACCGCCGTCTTCAAACATCCTCCTGATTATCTTTCTAGTCACCTTCCCCTTTGGAGGATACCTGATGGAAGTTTTTCTTGGCATCGTAGACCTCGTCGTTGGCCTCCTGCAGTCGTTTGGCGCTCTCCTTGCGCCCCAGCTTGCAGTAGTGGGTCAGGGCTTCGCGGAGCAGCACGTCCGCCTCCTCGTAGGCCGGTTTACGCATCTCTCGCAGCTGGTCAAAGTCCTGCGAGCATTCCCCTTGGACGGAGTTTTAGGGAAGTTTGAGGATGACTGAGAGACCTGGCAGAGCTTGGTGACTGGCTGGAGGACGCAGTTGACGAGTTGCTGTGAGAGCAGGCTGAGATTCCCCGCCGTCTCCTCCACCGCCAGTCCGATCCGCTTCTCTGCCGCTTCCTCTTCCTATTGCCCATATTTCACTCCGACAGGAGTGGCAAAGGATGTTTTGAACCTTCTGAGCTACAAGAAGAGTGGCAAGTGAGGTGAGGGAGGAGGAGAGGGAGTCGGTGGCGGCGATGATGGCTTTCACGGTGGCCTCCACAGCTAGGGCCTCTGTTCGCTTCCGCTCCGCCGTCCCCTCTGCTATGCTCAGGAGAGCTCTGTTCTCCAATTCACAGCTTTCATTGGTCCCACCCTCCAGCATCAGTGAAAGAAAAGAGAGGAATACCTGTGGACTGTTCTCCAGCGCCTCTTCCAGAGGCAAGACGGTTCGCATTTTCCGTCCTCAGTAAGCGTTTCGACAATTATGAACTCTGCTTCCGCCTTGCCAGTAGGAGGGTGAGAAGATGTGGTATCGGAATGCTGGTGCGGGTCGGAATGGTTGAATGGGGGTTGGGAGCGGAGGGCTGGTGGTGGGCGCTCGCGTGAGTTTAGAAAAGGGCCCCTGCCCGACGCGGGGGGATTCAGCAACACTCGCCCTACCTCCCCACCTCCAACACCTCCACCTCCTCCCCTGGTCACCCGTGCGTGGCCGCACAACCTCTCTGCGCAGTTTCCCCCGCCAGCCCTCCCCCTCATACGTAGCCAGGGGAAGCCAGCACGATTTCACCAGACGCCTCCCTTCCCCCATCTCCCTCTGTATGAACGGTGACAATTGTGGTTGTTATTTAGTTTGAATTTGACGAAGTTTTTCGAGGTTTCAGCTTATTCCTTTGACGGGCTTTTCGCATTCGGTTTGCTCTTCATCTGCACCTGCGCCTACATCCGACGAGTGCCCCGACTCAAAGCCTGGTTCCACCTTCGCCCCCTCTCCTGCCGCCCAGCAAAAATATTGTAAATAAACGGAAACGAAGGCTCCTGTCTGAGCACAAGGGCATCTTCGGCGTGGCCTACAAGGCCTCCGTCATCGGCACCAGACTTCACTGGGCGGTTGGCCAGCTTCCATATTGTTGGGCCAGGCTGGAAAATGTGGCATGACAGGTGTCCCTGTCCTGTCTCCTATTCGGCACCTACTCTCTCCTCTTTCGTTAGCCATGGCTCAGCACAGCATCTCCCAGAAGAAGAAGAACCAGCCCCTCCTCATCCACTATTCAGGTGCGCCTACTTTGATTCGCAACTTTGAACTTTGAAGACAATAATTTTTCTGCTGGAAAAAAGGCTCACAATGAAGATCAGATGGAAAAGATATTTTGCAGAAAAAGAAAAAAGAAGGGATCCGCGAAGAAAATGGCGAATCGTGGCAATACAGTGAAGTTGGCTAAGAGCCAGAAAAAGGTTTCACCGAGAGCTTGAAGGCTGGGCGGAGGGAAGGAGGAAGAAATATTTTCAGGCTAGTGCACAAAAAGTGGACGCTGCGATCAGCAAGGCCATCAATCGGAAGAACGAAGAGGCGCTGAGAGCTCGAGCTGCTGCCGACATTCAAGCTTCCAAATCTTGACTAATCGCCCAATTCCCTCATCCCAAGCCCCTTCCCTTCCCCGCTGAGAGATCTTTACCATTCAGGGAATTTATCCTACTAAAAGTCCTTTTCATTAACAGCAAAAAATGTGAAAGCTTGATTCGCTTTAAAAAAGGTCCACATATCTTGTAGAAGGCAGAGTGCACCGTCAATAGCGCATATTATGCAAAAACGGGACTATTTTTCTGCAAATCAATAGGAAGAAATACGCCAAACAATCAGAGCATTTGACTTTCGTTTCAACTGTCGTAACAATTGTTGATTATGAATGCCGCGATCCAAACAGACTAAATTTGGGCGGCTAAGATGGCAAGAGGTCCTGTACGTGAAATTTTTCCCATTTTAAGGATATCAAACGTAACTAGTTCGAATCGTTTTTTTGCAAAGAAAAACATGTTTGGAAACACCATATTTTTGGGCGAACTTTTCGCGCGGCTAAAGGCAACCTACCTGCCATTTAGAGCAGTCAATGCTCTGGCATAATGTCATGGGCGCAGAGACCCTAGAGCCTAGCCTAGCATGCAAAGCGTAGGGAACGTAGCCTTTATCTTTAGATCAGGTTCCTGCCGAAGATCGTTCTTGCGAACAGGGATTGGCTCAGCTTTTGCTGGCTGTGCGGGGGCCATTGAACATTGCATGATCTTGGGCGGATGTGGATAACTAACCAGCAAAATAACTGATCGGGATCGCCTTACTTGCTGATTTCCACACTTCAACTTACTCTTAACGTAGTGGGCCATATCTCAGGAGAGTGTCATAACCAATCCACTCATATCGCTCATTCGCTCATGTAATCTGCACGAATTCCACTTAAAATTTTGATAGTGCATTTTGACAGTACATACAGTGCATTTAAAATATGATCTCAAGCAAAAATAGACCAGCAAACAGTGTTGAATTGAATTCAGCTGTTCGCTTTTTAAGTTGTAAGTGAACCTCAGACCAGCTCAAAATCCCAGACAGTGCGATCACTGCTACGGTAGGGGTTCAGTTTAGCTGTCTCCCTAAGAATGATTTCCTTGAGCTGGGTCGTCATGCGTGGTGTGATGACGAAAGGTAGAGAATATTCCGCCTTTTCTGCTGCCTGCTATTTCCCTCTCCAACTCCAACAATTGCCCAAACTTTAAGCGGACCCAAACCGGCAGCTTGATCGTATGCGTGGGAATGAAGAGAGAGCGTGGAGAGCGCTGTGGAGCAGCCTCGTTCTGGCTACCTGGAGAGCACATAAGGTTTCTATATTCTGTCACTAAAAGCAGAAGGAAGTGGAGCTACGAGAATCCTGTGGTGCCTTAGATGAAGCAAAGGGATACAGGACAACGGTGGTGACAAGCGTCAGCAGCAGCAACATTGCCTCTACCACATTGCTAGAAGCCTGTCTAAGCGCAGACCAGGTATCGTTCTTCCTTTCTGCCTCTCTTAGAGCTGGCGAGATTGAAGATGCACAAAGGCTACCGAGGCTTTGGCGTGATAGGGATGCTTCGTGACGGCGAAACTAGTGACATTTCCAATTCCAGGAATATTGTAGAGGGGAGGGCAACGTGGAGGGCCCGCCCTGGGGACTGCAGGACATGGGTTAAGCCGCCGAAGACTGCTTGCCACGGTTGTAAAGAGAGGTGGAAAGGTAAAGACCAATACTGCTCACTAGTTCTCTTTACTTTATCGAAAGGCACAAAAATTTAGTTACCCGCAAAGAGAGTTACTACAACCCGAAAAATTTGTTTTTGTTGTGTCCGCAGCCCATTTTCAGAAGTAATTATTGAAAAGATGACATTATGACATACTACTTCTTTTTTCTCATGCTGATACTTCGTCGCAGTATTCTGCAAAATTGAAAGAAATGCAAATTGCAAAATGATATTGGGAATGTTGAAACCAGTAGCATCAATGTGCTGGCGTCTTGCTTCCAGTCTCCACTCTAGCTCGCTCTGAAATTAGATTCAGCATTGCTTGCAGCCAGAATTTCCGAATGAAAAGGTGTTTTAGTTAGGATGACAGGGATTCACTAATGTACTAGAGCTAAATTCGTTGAGAGAAGGTGAATTAGATGCTTGTTATAATGAAAAGAAGGGAAACTCGAAAGTCGGAAGGCTGAAGCTCTGCGGACTGAAGAGAGGAGTGGTCGGAGAAAGCGGAGGAGGGAGAAGTGCGACGTGGAGGCGGCGGAGAGACAATCTGGGTAAGATCGGGGAGGGTGTGAAGGGGTTTGGGGGAGATTCGGGCTAGGAATTCGTGCGGCTGAAGGATGTCCAACTGCTCTGGCCCGAAGCTATCACTGGCCAGCCAATCTTCCGCCGTCAGATTCTCTCCTCCTCTACGAGGCACCAGCCCTAAGGCTGCAAAAAGAGGCAATGCCTGTTTGGTAATGGAGGGAAATTAGGCCAAATGAGAGTTACAGCGGACAACGAGGGCCACACTCTGCTCCCGTTTGATGAGGCGGATGAACTCGGCCATAGTTGTGGAAGGATAGAGCGGTGCTCCATTAACCGCCACCACCTCATCTCCCAGCTGCACATCACTCCCATTTCATTTCATCACCACGCCAGTAAAGTTAACCATGAGGCCAGCGAAGGAGGCGGGAGATTCTGGTGAAACGCTGGATACGTAGAAGCCTATCTTGTGCTCCGCCCCTGTAGGTGAGGTTGGGGAGTGGAATGCGAGTGTTGGAGGAGGAGTGTAGGGAACCGCCTCTGACGGTGAAGCCGAACTCGGTGCCGTTGCGACGGACGAGGAGGAGTTGGCGCTGCGGGGACGTCTCACCAGCGCGAGGAGGGATTTGTGGGCCGCCAACATTCCGCCCTCCCAATGTCTTCCGGCCTTTGCCGCCGGAGCCGGATACTGCGAACTTCTGCAAAACACATATCCTTTTTACAGTCCACTACAGTCCGATTTCAAGCTGGAAGACGAAGCATAACGCAAACAATAGCGAGGGACACTCTGAGATTGGAAAAAAGAGCAAGCTCATCTACAAGAAAGCTGGCATAGCACCATTCCAGAAGCTGTTCATATTCTCTCTTCCCCAGACTGCATTCTGATCCAGCAATTGCATGCCGGCCTGATGGAGGAGGAAAGGAGCGGACCAAATGCGGGAAGTCGGCCTGTCCCTGGCTGAACATTCTGCTGAGAGGAGCTCTGACACGAGGCGGCGGGCGGAATTGAAAGGGGCGACAGCTTCTCATCGTTCTTGGCCATCCAGACATGGTCAACATTTGCTGCTCTCCCTTCCTCATAGGCTTTTTTTCTATCCAGCCAACAATGGCTGGCAGTTGTGGTCTGGAGAGAAGACTGTGGCCAATGGCAGGAGCGAAGACAGTGGCTGTTGAGCGAGGATAGTGGCGTGGGGCGTATTGACAGAGAGGGGCTGAAGGATGAAAAGGACTGGCTGTGACCATTTGAGGGCGAAGGAGGCGCGGTGGATAGTGCGGCCTCCCTCCTGTCTGCACTTGATACCAGCCTGTGATGTATGGGGGCTCTTGATATCTCTGCCCAGTCCAGAAAATCCCTCCCCAGTCCCCACACCGCCTATCCGCTTTCACTCCCAACTGGAGTTAATGGAAATGCCCGGCCTGTCCCCGCAACTGGCCTACAGGCCTTGGCTTGGGGCAATTCATTTGCGGAAAAAGCGGCGGAGGGATGTGCCAGGGAGTCTTGTCCCATTTCGCCAGGACGAATGCACCGCGCCAACTTGCTGCGCGGGGACAAATTGGCGACGAGAATTTCCCCGCGGACACTTCCCCCAATTTTCCACCCACGCACCCCCCATCCCCAATCCGCAACCGCTTCCAGCTTTTGTCTGCCACAGCCAACAGCGTTCTCTGTGATCCTCCAGAGAAAGTATTTGCTTTGATAGGAGAAGAGGAGAATAGGCGGCCGGAATGGAAGGTCCCACGGTGCTGGGGAATTAGTGAAGGGGAAGGCGAGGTTTCAGGTTGCTCGGGGCCCAGCGCAGGGAAGCATAAGATGTGAGACTGAAAAAGGGGGACGGACGGCTTTAGCGGCCCTCGAACCTTCCTTTGCGAGCACTCCTTTTCAACCTGTCCCCCCGCCTGTCCATCTCCTTCCTATCTCTCTTATCGCCCTGACACCTATATTCGCCATTATAAACCAATCTTTGTTTTCCGTCTAGCTTGGGCCAGTTTTCTCATCCTTAGTTCAACCGCTTATGTGGAAATATATGTGCCTAAAAGTCTGTACTAACCCGAAATGAGATGGTTCGGTGAGGAAGGTAGTGAGGTGGGAACTACGCCTCTGAGCAGGCGTAGCAGTGATTGAAAAGGCTGGGCGCAAGTTGGCAGGTTGGTAATGGGATTTTCGCATGGCTACGGGGCGTTTGTTCGCTGGTGGCCTGCAGAAGGGGGGCGGCTGAGATCAAATCAGGCATTAGCGGAAGGTTGCCCCCCGTGCTTGCCTACTTTCAGACGCCACCCTCTTTTTGCCCTAGGAGAAACAACCGACCCCCTTTTTGCCTCCACACTTCTTTTTCTGCCCCAATACTCTTGGAAAACCTAATCATTTGTTTGTGATTTAGATTAGGCAATACTGCTGGCAACCAGAACAAGTTAGGACAAATCGCTGACAGTGAGCTAGAGTGTGGGATGTAAGTGTTGACGGCAGAGGAAATGTGACGTGTAGATGATTTGAGGCTAATGACATGGCAACGCCAAGCAGTCTTTCGTCACCGAGTCGAAAAATTTACCCAAGCCTGTCTTAAATCATCAGACTGCCACCAAGGGCATTTGATGGAAAATGTTTAATTGCGGTGACCCCAATTTTTTTGACACAAGTCCGTGCATACCTCGAAATTGCCTGAGCGTTTGATGGATGATAGGAAGGCCGCACCCTTGCTCAAAGATTCATGAAGAACCTCATTTTTGGCGTTTTAGGCCTTTTGTACTAAATGTTAGGAAGAATAGTTGTAAATGTGATAGCATAGAAGTCTACCGCACAAAAACGTCAGTAGCTATAAGTATTCATGGCTTTCCGCAAGAAAAGTCTTGGGGGATTCGTTAGAATGATGCGACTGAATGAAAAAGGTAGCAGGGATATATAATTTTTTGGTTCTAGGCAAATATGCTAGTAGAAATCAGAGAGGAAAAAAAGGGATGGATATGTTTTGAAATTGCATGCGGAAATGACAGGAGCCATTTGTTCCGCTTCCTTACGCCTCACCTACGTCCCCTTCCCTCCTCCACTCAGCCTCCTGCTTTTTCATGCCCTCTCAAGCGAGTCAGGAGCTCAGCTTTTACGCTCGCATATGACGTATGATATCAATGTACATTTCACATTTTACAACATTTTATTTATTTATTTTTCAAATAGAAGTTCAGAAATAGAGGACTTGTGAATAATTCAGTCACTGCTCACAGCGTTGCCTAGTTTCACGGGGTGTTGGAAAAATTAGACGCCAAAATGAGCTGTAAGTTTGCCTTACGCTAGCTAATATCCTTCGCCTGTCTCGCCCTTCCTCCTATATTACCTTTCAAGCCTTTCAATTTCTCTCCCAGTTTTGCGGATTATACAAAGACATAATAGATGTTGAAGAGGCGTTTGGTGTGAATGGGAAATCAAGTGGTGCGCGGCGATGAGTACGGGCGAAGAAGGAGCAGTGGCTACCAAAGCCTGAGCCAAGTGCGTCTGAAGTGGGAGAATAGAAGAGAGAAGGGAAGCGAGGAGTGCCAAGCTCTGCTCCGTCCCAGCCCCACCAAGCGCCCCTCACTCCCCAAGGCTGGTGCCATTCTCCTCGCCTCTTCATCAATCTAATCATCCCCCATTTTCGTCCAATGCATCCAGAGCCTGCCTGCCCTTTCTGTTTCTGACGGCTTGGAGGCCCCAAATAGGGGTCCAGGGGAGGCCATTCATTCTTTGCTGGCAGGCGATATGCGTGGGCGGGGGAAGGCCCTCCCAGCCTCCCACGCCTTCCATCTATTCCACAGAGGCACCCTCCCTTTTTTCTTCCATCCCTCCTTCCCTCTGCCACTCTGGGGAAGAAAGGGTCAAATTTAGCAGTCTTCCCTTTTGCTTCCTCTCCCAGCAATGCCCCGCTTTCGCTCGCCCAAACGCCGTGCCAGCATCCAGGTCATCAGCATGGACTCTGTCAAAGTAGGCAATAGGCGCTTCCCCACCAACTTCAAGGTCCTCTAGTCTCCCAGGGTGGTGAGGGGAGAGTTGCAAAGCAATTGAAGGCCCAGTTGGTGGCGGAGGCAGTGGATCGGAATGGCAATTGGCTGGCACCGCGCTACAGCAGCTGTCTGGTGCAAGAGACGACCTTCAATGGCGCCCGCTTTCGCTCCACCAGCCCTTCGCCCACCAACAGCCTCTCACGACCACCCTCACTCACCGCCACCCACATCTATCCTCCGGTAAACCCCGCGCACCTTTTGGCCTCTCTTTGCACATCTTGGCAATTTCTTACTTTAGGTACATTTACTAATTGGTCATGTTTGAGTCCAACTTTAAGGCTTCGCAAGCGAAGCCAACGCAGTTGCTAGAATAGTTTGCATTCAGCTTTAAGGCTTCGCAAGCGAGCTTTGAGGCTAGGCTTGGCAAAGAATGAGGCGCGTAATTGGTCTGGCTGAAATACCGGCATGTGCCAGCCGCTCTGACTATTTTTGTGGACCTAGTCAGCCGTCTGATGAGTCGCTTGTTCTCAGTGAGGCTAGGAAAAATGAGGCTCTGCCAAAATTTTGCCCAGATATCTCTCTTGAGATCTGACGAGCTGTCGGAAATTTAGTATAATTGGGCTAGGAAACGATCACTGGAGCATTTCTGTGCCAGGCTGTGCAAAGTGGAGAAAATTGCCCTAAAACTTTTCTTATTTTTCAATCAGCTTAGTGTCAGTTTGTCTCTCTTGCTCATCCGTTTGACCCTGCTTAGGCAGACAGCTTTATCCGGGTACGAGTCTTACTAGCTGCTAGCAGTTGACAGCAGACTAATTATCACAAGGAATAAGGAAGTAGCTTGATAAGCTGAGAGCTTGTCGCTGCCTGATTAGCCAGTAACCTTTGCCATGCGCCCTTACTTTTCCCTAGCTTAAGGCATTCTCCTGTTCAAGAGAAGTCAAAAGAGGTTTTCACTTTCAAATATCATTTTCAGTAAGCACTTTCGGGAGGAGCTAGATAGTGAGCTGACCTTGGAGAACTTGGGGGGCTGACTGGGGAGGTTGAGCTCGTTGAAATGGACGATGTCAGCTAGGCTAAGGGGGCGTCGCAGATGGCACTTGCGCTGGCGGTGGAACATTTGCTGTTCACGTGAAAGCAGTGGGTCTTCTAGGTGGGGATGTCAAGCAGTCTAAGCTCGCCCACGATTCTGCGCACCCAATCCGAGCGACGCGGCTTCAGTCCCCTCCGCATTCAACTCTCCACAAGGTACTCCCTATCCCTCCTACACTACCTTCTACTCATCCTAGACTCTGCCCATCCCCATGCACACCCTTTTCTGTCCTCCAAAGGCTCGCTAAGCCAGGATCAGCCTAGTCTGGTCGCCCTGATACCTCCAATGTGCCCTTCCCATGGCGGCAGTGAGAGGGGAAAGTGAGCAGGGAGCAAATGCAGGGGCGTCAAATGGACACCACGCACCAAGAGGCTCATCCAAGAAAGTTGGGCCGTCATCATCGCCCGACACGGCAAGACTCAGACCGGCCGACTCATCTTCAGCCATATCTTTGCCATCGCACCCTACCTACGCTCCGTTTTCAAGGCAACCCCCCAAATCACTACCATAAAAGCAGCACAATGAATTAGCAAATGAAATTTGAAGGTAGAGCTGGAAGACCTCGACTCCCCCACCGACTTCAACCGGAACGACAATCAAAGCCCCAGCTTTCTCCGCCACTGCAGGTGAGAAAAATCTTCAAAAATGAAGGCTGCCTCAAATGAAAGGCGTGAGTGAGTGCAGTGTGTTTGCGGACGTGTTGGACCTGTGCGTGCGGAACATCTGGGAGCTGGAGGCGGAAACGGGCCCCCTCCTCGCCACCCTCGGCTCACGACACTTCCTCAAACACCGCAACTCCGGCTTTCACCTATCCCATCTACAGGCACCTTCTACCTCCTACCACCAAGGAAAATAGAGGATTCAAGGAAAATAGAATAAAGGGCTGGCAGGTGTTCGCCGCAGCACTGCGAGGCTTTGTGCGTCGCGAGGTGCTGGCAGAGGCAGGGGGTGAGGTGGAGCTGGTCTGGGCCCTGTTCGCAGAATATATCACCAGTCGACTGCGCCTAGGCTACGAGCGGGCGCGCAAACGCCACGGCCTCGTCAACAGCCACAGCTCCCTTGATTCCAGCTCATGAACACTTTGTCCGAAACACCCTCCTATATTCATTATTTTGCCTTTTCTGTTCCTACTTCTTTGTTGCTACCTCTTCCCTATGCTCATGTGCTTATTTTTCTAGTTTCATTGGGCCTGGCTCAATGCATGTTTATTCCGTCCGTGTTTTCAAACCGTATCGCCTGATTTGGCGAATGTTCCAGAAAAAGTTTGACTACTAACCAACATGCGATGACAGTTCCCGTGGAAAGCAATTTCCGCAGTCTATGCAGCTTTTTCACTTCATTTACCTGCAAAAAGGGCACAAAGCTGATAAACTCGAGATGATTAGGGAAACTGAAAAGTCTATTTGAAGGGTCAAACATGGCAAGGTATGTATGGCGTAGGCGAAAAGGAGTTGAAAAGAGGGAGGGGATTGGGTGACGACAGGTGTTGAGCGGGAAAGGCGAGCCCTCAAATCTCCCCAGCACCATATTAACGCCCCATGGCCTTTTGTGCCACTATTGCCCTCTCTTCACTGCTGTCATACTTCTTCAGCTTTTTGTTGATCGTTGTGCAGCTAAAAGTTTCCATTCGCACTCAAATGCCTCCCCCAATTTTTCAAGCCACATTTTCACTTTAATTTTTTCGTTTTTTTAATATCATCAGTGTAATCAATGTTGGAGTCAATTTTCTTGAAAATATAGGTATTTTGTTTTATAATTTTGAGGATCTTTATAATTTTGTATGGGAGATATATTGAGCATAAAATTAAAAATTATGAGAATATTGATGCCAATGTGCAACAAATTGCAGGCATTTGAGACCAAGAATTCACCAAAATCTAAGTTTAGAACTTTCATACTTTACCAAAAGTGCTTAAGAGGCAGTTTGTGAGAGGATTGAGAGGCCTTGTAGGAGGGGTATTCCACTTAGCATAAAATGGAAGGTTAGAGCTGGGAATCGTAATTAGGCCATGGTTTTGGTCCATTTAGTTGTGATCTCAGCCCAACAAACCCTGATCCAAAATATTGCTTAATTGCTGAGAAATGACCATTTTTCTAACACCTACTTTTTTGACCACTGGATGACCAAAAAATCGATTTTTGGCCAATTTCAACCAAGATTTTTTGACCAACCCCAGACTATTATATATCAATCGAACCGCAAAACTATAACAAATTTCATGGTGACAATGATTTGTCCCATAAGAAAATTTTTTTCAATTTATTTTTCAAAAAACCGATTTTCGCATTTTGCAATTTTGGGCACAAAAAAACTGATTACTAAAAATGCTCAAAGAATTCAAGGTTAAGACCTAGCCTATCTTTTTATTCACATTCTTGCCGTCATTTTGGTATATATAAAGTTGAAAATGGCGATGACAAAGTCGGAAAATTTTTTGATTTAAAATTGCCAGTCCAATTTTTGCCCTATGTTATAACATAGGCAAAAATCGGCCAAAAAAAATTTGGTCTCAAATATTGATTTTTTTGGCATGAAATGTTCTGCTGGGACCCCCTGCACCTTGCTGCATCATTTGTTTCCCCACAATTAGTCTCAATCTTCTCAAACAGAAATGCCCATTTTCCTATGCTTTAACATTGCCTATGCTATAACATAGGAAAATGGGCATTTCTGTTTGAGAAGATTGAGACTAATTGTGAGGAAACAAATGATGCAGCAAGGTGCAGGTGGTCCCAACAGAACATTTCATGCCAAAAAAATCAATTTTTGAGACCAAATTTTTTTTGGCCGATTTTTGCCTATGTTATAACATTATTATATAGTGGGTTATACTAACCCAAAAAAAATCTCTTATCTGTATTTTACCTGCGATTGAAGTAGGGGAAATTTTTTATCCAGCTTAATTTGAATTCTACTTGGGACTGAAGTGGATGAAATTGTTTCCAAGCAAATAAATAAGTTTTATACCTTAGATTGTGAACTTTGTGCACTGTTAAAATTATCGTCAGTCCAATGTAAAACTGGATTAATTAATGATAAGAGAGCACCTTACTTTAATGGCAATTGATTTGGTCAAAATGTAGTTGCCTCCCAAATGTTGCAGAATTTACCCATTAGTTGAAATGTATTTTTTTAAGTTTAAAGTCCAAAAATTTGTCTATTTCTTGAAAACTATCATATGTACGTAGAATTAGACCAAGGTATATACCAAGGTACCAATTAATTGCAATGGAGATAGGTAGCAGAGTCAGTTAAAAATTTTTTACTATGTATATTTTTTTTAAAATGTTTCTACATTTTACTTTTTTGGGAGCTTAGATTTTAAATACACTTATTAATATTTTGGCCAGGTGCTCTCTTATCATTAATTAATCCAGTTTTACATTGGACTGACGATAATTTTAACAGTGCACAAAGTTCACAATCTAAGGTATAAAACTTATTTATTTGCTTGGAAACAATTTCATCCACTTCAGTCCCAAGTAGAATTCAAATTAAGCTGGATAAAAAATTTCCCCTACTTCAATCGCAGGTAAAATACAGATAAGAGATACTTTTTGGGTTAGTATAACCCACTATATAATAATTTCATCCACTTCATACAGGGGCAAGGCCCCTATGCATGGAGACGAAGATGACGTTGGTGATCAGCTGCTTGATCTACATCCCAAATTACCTATATGATGTTGTTTGTAGGGTCAAAAACCCTTTAATATGCCTCGAGATGAAGTTGATGATGGCCTGCTAGTTAACCATGGCCGAGTGCAAGCCCATGGAGACCAGCTTGAAGCAAACGGGTTCCAGAATCATAACCTACTTCCAAAATTACCTATATGATGCTATTTGTAGGCACAAAAACCCTTTAGAATGCCTCAAGATGAAGTTGGGGATGACCTGCTTGTTCACCACGGCCTGGTGGAAGCCCATGAAGACCAGATAGAAGTAAGCGGGCGCCACAATCGTATTCTACGTGCAAAGTTACCTATATGGTGCTGTTTTTTAGACCAAAAACCCTTTACAATGCCTCAAAGTGAAGTTGATGATGACCTGCTTGTTCACCACGGCCTTGTGCAAGCCCAAGGAGACCAAGTAGAAGCAAACGGGTGCCACCATCGTAATCTATGTTCAAAATTAACTATATGATGCTATTTGTAGACACAAAAACCCTTTAGAATGCCTCAAGACGAAGTTGGTGATGACCTGCTTGTTCACCACGGCCTGGTCGAAGCCCATGAAGACCAGATAGAAGTAAGCGGGCGCCATAATCGTATTCTACGTGCAAAGTTACCTATATGGTGCTGTTTTTAGACCAAAAACCCTTTACAATGCCTCAAAGTGAAGTTGATGATGACCTGCTTGTTCACCACGGCCTTGTGCAAGCCCAAGGAGACCAAGTAGAAGCAAACGGGTGCCACCATCGTAATCTACGTTCAAAATTAACTATATGGCGCTGTTATTTTGGCGAAAAACCCTGTAAAAAGCATAAATATAGAGCTGGAATTGAAAAACATGCAAAAAAACACCAAAAAACTGAATTTTTACCCAAAAAGTTGATGTTTCGACCTAAAAAACGCGGAAAATGCCCAAAATAGAGGTGCCTTGATACTTTTTTGGCCCGATTTACCCTAGAACCGTTGAGATCCCAGCCCCAGAGGCTGCCAAAGTGTCTGCAAAGGTGCGGACGGACGGACGGACGGTCGGACGGACGGTCGGTGTGCGCCCGGACACCGGACATTTTTTTTAAAAAGTTTTTTTGAAATACCTTTTTAATATTGCTCTAAAAATTTTTTGTCAAAGGAGGACCCCCCACAATTCGACCACGGCGCGTCGAATGAGCCTATTTGCAGCGCTCTATGACGTCTGTGTGACGAGCTACAGCCTGCCAAACTTTGGGAAAGCTGCAATTGGTTGTGTTGCTCGATAAGAGGGGCTGGGCGCTACCGCTCCGCTAGCGCTCCGCTCGCGCCAGCCCAATAGGGCAAAAATTGGACTGGCAATTTTAAATCAAAAAATTTTCCGACTTTGTTATCGCCATTTTCAACCTTTTTATTTACCAAAATGACGGCAAGAATGTGAATAAAAAGATAGGCTAGGTCTTAACCTTGAATTCTTTGAGCATTTTAAGTAATCAGTTTTTTTGTGCCCAAAATTGCAAAATGCGAAAATCGGTTTTTTGAAAAATCAATTGAAAAAATTTTTCTTATGGGACAAATCATTGTCACCATGAAATTTGTTATAGTTTTGCGGTTCGATTGATATATAATAGTCTGGGGTTGGTCAAAAAATCTTGGTTGAAATTGGCCAAAAATCGATATTTTGTTCATCCAGTGGTCAAAAAAGTAGGTGTTAGAAAAATGGTCATTTCTCAGCAATTAAGCAATATTTTGGATCAGGGTTTGTTGGGCTGAGATCACAACTAAATGGACCAAAACTATGGCCTAATTACGATTCCCAGCTCTAACCTTCGATTTTTGCTTAGTGGAATACCCCCTGTGAATCCTCTCGCAAACCGCCTCTTAAAGTGCCAACACCCAAACAATTTGGTATACTTTGTTGGTTCCTGGGAACGAAAGTTCGTACAACCTAAGAAAGAGCTAAACAATGCACCCCATTTCTTGCTGTGTTTTCTCTTGCAATTGGTAAATTAGTGCAAGAAATCACAAAAGGCAGGTTATCAAAAAATAATAAGCTTGATCAGAGGATTATTATCACAAACTTGTTCTAGCTTTGTTCATTTTTGATCTGAAAATAAGTAGAATGAAAAGTGTTGGGCAAGTGAAGGGTACTTTGAAGCGCCGGGAGCAGGCTTTGCGGTCAAGGTGATCTCTAAGGGATCTCGGCGTTCGGAAGGATTTGCCGCATTGGGCGCAATCCCTTTGACCCCCCAGTGCCGCCGTTCTCGCTGCCTCAAACAAACGCCGAATAGGCAGTCACATGCATGAAGTTGAGAATGTGATAAAACAGAAAGCCGTTGAGCACAAGCGGTGCGACTCTCCAGGTGACGCCGCATTTGGCTGCCGCCTTTGGTGGTGTAGGGGCATGTGGGACAGGCCAAAGGTGCTTTTGGAGCAGCTGGGCGGCTTTTCTTCAATGAAGGCGTCGGAGCTGGAGGAAGAGCGAGTCCGCAGCGCGTATGAGCATGCCCTCGCATCTGAGCCCTGCTGAAGCTCTTGCCGCAGTTGTCACAGTAGTGCGCCTTGTCGGGGGGAAGCATATTTCGCTGAAAAACGTTTTAGTTCGTTTTTATTGAAATAAAAAGATTAGGTAATGCCTTGTTGAAACGTGCGCAGCCAACGCCGTTGCTTTTCAAATGCCATCGCAGGTTCTCAGCCCTTGTGGCGATATATGAACAGGTTTGGCAAGCTAGTGGAGCTTTGACAGCTGATCGGTGTCTTTTCTTCGCAGGATCTTTCCGTACTGGCGGAAGGCCGCCCCCGCAGCGCGTTCTTGTATGCCAGGTGAAAGCAGTCCGATTGAAGCCCTTGCTGCAGTTGTCGCAGAAGTAGTCCTCGACGGGTTTCCTGAACAACGGCGGAAGGCCTTGCCCGCAGCGCGTGAGTGCATGATAGTGCAGGCCCGGTCTGCTGAAGCCCCGGCCGCAATTGTCGCAGTAGCCCTGCTTCGCCCCACTGGCCAAACCTTCCAGATCCCGGCCGCAGCGAGATCTCCTCTGGTGCAGCGCCAAGCCATGAGGATCGTAGAAGTTGTTGCAGGTGGGGCAGTGCTGTCCTTGCGGCCTGCTTCCGATGGAATGTTGGAGGAAGGCGTGGAGCCGGGCGGCGGAGAGCTGGCGAAGCTCTTCGCCACAAATCTTGCACACCAGACGAAGGCCAGTGCAGGAGAAGTGGATGGAATCGGCGGCGCGGCAACGAGCGAGGTGCAGCTGGCAAGAGCGCGGTCTCTTGCTTCTATGACGCGAAAAGTGGACTTTGTCGAGCGTGGAGTAGGGACAGGTGTCGCAGCGGAAAGACACTTCTGACCGTTTTCTATCCTGCTGTGGATTGAGGCTGCGAAGGGAGTGAGTTTTTCGCTTAGGCGGGCAAGAGTATTTGTGGAGACGAAGGCGGCCAAGGGAGCATTGAAATCGGTGACAGCGGTGACATTGGTACTTTTTCATTCTCACTAATTCAAAAGGCGGAAATTAATTTCACTGAGCTACTGGGATGAACCAGCTTTTTAACTTAGATTTTATCTAAATTACACATTTATGGAGTTTGCCTAAATTGAGGATCTTTTTAAAAATCCCGTGTTTTTGTTTTGAAACTTGACTTTTTCTTTATTTATTGCAAGCACGCACAAATGAGCTCGGTAACAACAACTCCAAAATTTTTTTGACTTCATTTTAAGCTTAGCACTCATTTATCGGTTAATATACATCGAAGGACAATCTTTTTAATCCGTCAGTCACGGGAGAAATAGAAAAGCATGAATGAAGTGAGGAAGGCGTGATGCCTGAAAGGTTTAGGATGCCGTTAGAGGCAGCCAGAAAGAGCGAATGGCCCACCACTTCTGCCACAAAACAACTCACCCTGGCACACCGAGACGAAGTGCTGATAGCCTCGACAGGCCAAAGAAGGGAGGGCAGGTTCCACATCACAACAATTATTTCCCACAGTATGTGCGTCTTTTTTGCTAAGATCGGGTGCGTTTAAAATTGGTTGTGAATTCGTTGAGATTATAGAGTGAACAAACCAAAGTTATCCCTTTTTAAATTCTTCCTTCCATTAAAAAAACACAAAACTGCAAGCTCGTAGTTGTGAGCGCATTTCTATTCTTTCAAAAAGTTCTCTTATATATTAAAAGTTCACTAAAACTAGACAGAATCGAAAAATCAAAAAATCACACATTTGTTCTAGCTCTGTTTCTTGGTGGCCTGCAAAAGAACAAGGATATATGAGATAGGGAAGAGCGAGTGAACCAGAAGGCGTTTGGGGCAGCTTTTGCGGTCGAGGTGATTTAGAAGAAGTCTCGGCTGTCGGAAGCGGCGCCCGCATTGCTCGCACTCAGTCCGCCCGCCCAATGCCGCAAGCCTCGCCGCCTCAAGCACACCTCCAATAGCCGCAGCAGCACAGCTGAGAAGCTCATTGAACCGCCACTTGGCGAACACAGGCGGATCGACTGCGCAAATGATAGCGCATATGGCTGCTGTTTTTAGTGCGGTATGGGCACCGCGGACAGCTGAAAGTAGTCCCTGGCAGATCATCTTTGCCCAGGCCCAATTCCATTTGCAGCGCTTTTCTCTGGAATCACTCGTCTTAATTTGTAGTAAATTAAGCTTCAACGAAAGCTGGAAAGGTAATGCCTTGTTGAAGATTGCACAGCCAGCGCCGTTGGTGTTCAGATGATCCCGCAGACCGGCTGGCCTTTTGGCGACGTAGGTGCAAGATGGACAGGGCAAAGAAACTTTTGGCCGGGCCAGTGTGGACAGGCCGAGGCCGCAGCGGGTGATGGCGTGCTCCCCAAGGCGCCTTCTACTGAACCTCTTGCCGCAATTGTCGCAGTGGAAAGCTTCCGCAACAGGTGCAGCTCTGCTCACGCTTTCCTTTACTCTAGGCTTCTGAATTGGAGGAAGAGCGAGTCCGCAGCGCGTCTGAGCATGTCTTCGCATATGAGCCCTGTTGAAGCTGTTGCCACAATTGTCGCAGAAGAAGGCCTCGTGAGTGAAGCTATTGATTGCTGGCTGGAGGCCGAGGCCGCAGCGCGAGAGTGCATGCATGCGGAGGTTGTGCCTGCTGAAGCTGTTGCCACAATTGTCGCAGAAGAAGGCCTCGTGAGTGAAGCTATTGATTGCTGGCTGGAGGCCGAGGCCGCAGCGCGAGAGTGCATGCATGCGGAGGTTGTGCCTGCTGAAGCTGTTGCCACAATTGTCGCAGAAGAAGGCCTCGTGAGTGAAGCTATTGATTGCTGGCTGGAGGCCGAGGCCGCAGCGCGAGAGTGCATGCATGCGGAGGTTGTGCCTGCTGAAGCTGTTGCCACAATTGTCGCAGAAGAAGGCCTCGTGAGTGAAGCTATTGATTGCTGGCTGGAGGCCGAGGCCGCAGCGCGAGAGTGCATGCATGCGGAGGTTGTGCCTGCTGAAGCTGTTGCCACAATTGTCGCAGAAGAAGGCCTCGTGAGTGAAGCTATTGATTGCTGGCTGGAGGCCGAGGCCGCAGCGCGAGAGTGCATGCATGCGGAGGTTGTGCCTGCTGAAGCTGTTGCCACAATTGTCGCAGAAGAAGGCCTCGTGAGTGAAGCTATTGATTGCTGGCTGGAGGCCGAGGCCGCAGCGCGAGAGTGCATGCATGCGGAGGTTGTGCCTGCTGAAGCTGTTGCCACAATTGTCGCAGAAGAAGGCCTCGTGAGTGAAGCTATTGATTGCTGGCTGGAGGCCGAGGCCGCAGCGCGAGAGTGCATGCATGCGGAGGTTGTGCCTGCTGAAGCTGTTGCCACAATTGTCGCAGAAGAAGGCCTCGTGAGTGAAGCTATTGATTGCTGGCTGGAGGCCGAGGCCGCAGCGCGAGAGTGCATGCATGCGGAGGTTGTGCCTGCTGAAGCTGTTGCCACAATTGTCGCAGAAGAAGGCCTCGTGAGTGAAGCTATTGATTGCTGGCTGGAGGCCGAGGCCGCAGCGCGAGAGTGCATGCATGCGGAGGTTGTGCCTGCTGAAGCTGTTGCCACAATTGTCGCAGAAGAAGGCCTCGTGAGTGAAGCTATTGATTGCTGGCTGGAGGCCGAGGCCGCAGCGCGAGAGTGCATGCATGCGGAGGTTGTGCCTGCTGAAGCTGTTGCCACAATTGTCGCAGAAGAAGGCCTCGTGAGTGAAGCTATTGATTGCTGGCTGGAGGCCGAGGCCGCAGCGCGAGAGTGCATGCATGCGGAGGTTGTGCCTGCTGAAGCTGTTGCCACAATTGTCGCAGAAGAAGGCCTCGTGAGTGAAGCTATTGATTGCTGGCTGGAGGCCGAGGCCGCAGCGCGAGAGTGCATGCATGCGGAGGTTGTGCCTGCTGAAGCTGTTGCCACAATTGTCGCAGAAGAAGGCCTCGTGAGTGAAGCTATTGATTGCTGGCTGGAGGCCGAGGCCGCAGCGCGAGAGTGCATGCATGCGGAGGTTGTGCCTGCTGAAGCTGTTGCCACAATTGTCGCAGAAGAAGGCCTCGTGAGTGAAGCTATTGATTGCTGGCTGGAGGCCGAGGCCGCAGCGCGAGAGTGCATGCATGCGGAGGTTGTGCCTGCTGAAGCTGTTGCCACAATTGTCGCAGAAGAAGGCCTCGTGAGTGAAGCTATTGATTGCTGGCTGGAGGCCGAGGCCGCAGCGCGAGAGTGCATGCATGCGGAGGTTGTGCCTGCTGAAGCTGTTGCCACAATTGTCGCAGAAGAAGGCCTCGTGAGTGAAGCTATTGATTGCTGGCTGGAGGCCGAGGCCGCAGCGCGAGAGTGCATGCATGCGGAGGTTGTGCCTGCTGAAGCTGTTGCCACAATTGTCGCAGAAGAAGGCCTCGTGAGTGAAGCTATTGATTGCTGGCTGGAGGCCGAGGCCGCAGCGCGAGAGTGCATGCATGCGGAGGTTGTGCCTGCTGAAGCTGTTGCCACAATTGTCGCAGAAGAAGGCCTCGTGAGTGAAGCTATTGATTGCTGGCTGGAGGCCGAGGCCGCAGCGCGAGAGTGCATGCATGCGGAGGTTGTGCCTGCTGAAGCTGTTGCCACAATTGTCGCAGAAGAAGGCCTCGTGAGTGAAGCTATTGATTGCTGGCTGGAGGCCGAGGCCGCAGCGCGAGAGTGCATGCATGCGGAGGTTGTGCCTGCTGAAGCTGTTGCCACAATTGTCGCAGAAGAAGGCCTCGTGAGTGAAGCTATTGATTGCTGGCTGGAGGCCGAGGCCGCAGCGCGAGAGTGCATGCATGCGGAGGTTGTGCCTGCTGAAGCTGTTGCCACAATTGTCGCAGAAGAAGGCCTCGTGAGTGAAGCTATTGATTGCTGGCTGGAGGCCGAGGCCGCAGCGCGAGAGTGCATGCATGCGGAGGTTGTGCCTGCTGAAGCTGTTGCCACAATTGTCGCAGAAGAAGGCCTCGTGAGTGAAGCTATTGATTGCTGGCTGGAGGCCGAGGCCGCAGCGCGAGAGTGCATGCATGCGGAGGTTGTGCCTGCTGAAGCTGTTGCCACAATTGTCGCAGAAGAAGGCCTCGTGAGTGAAGCTATTGATTGCTGGCTGGAGGCCGAGGCCGCAGCGCGAGAGTGCATGCATGCGGAGGTTGTGCCTGCTGAAGCTGTTGCCACAATTGTCGCAGAAGAAGGCCTCGTGAGTGAAGCTATTGATTGCTGGCTGGAGGCCGAGGCCGCAGCGCGAGAGTGCATGCATGCGGAGGTTGTGCCTGCTGAAGCTGTTGCCACAATTGTCGCAGAAGAAGGCCTCGTGAGTGAAGCTATTGATTGCTGGCTGGAGGCCGAGGCCGCAGCGCGAGAGTGCATGCATGCGGAGGTTGTGCCTGCTGAAGCTGTTGCCACAATTGTCGCAGAAGAAGGCCTCGTGAGTGAAGCTATTGATTGCTGGCTGGAGGCCGAGGCCGCAGCGCGAGAGTGCATGCATGCGGAGGTTGTGCCTGCTGAAGCTGTTGCCACAATTGTCGCAGAAGAAGGCCTCGTGAGTGAAGCTATTGATTGCTGGCTGGAGGCCGAGGCCGCAGCGCGAGAGTGCATGCATGCGGAGGTTGTGCCTGCTGAAGCTGTTGCCACAATTGTCGCAGAAGAAGGCCTCGTGAGTGAAGCTATTGATTGCTGGCTGGAGGCCGAGGCCGCAGCGCGAGAGTGCATGCATGCGGAGGTTGTGCCTGCTGAAGCTGTTGCCACAATTGTCGCAGAAGAAGGCCTCGTGAGTGAAGCTATTGATTGCTGGCTGGAGGCCGAGGCCGCAGCGCGAGAGTGCATGCATGCGGAGGTTGTGCCTGCTGAAGCTGTTGCCACAATTGTCGCAGAAGAAGGCCTCGTGAGTGAAGCTATTGATTGCTGGCTGGAGGCCGAGGCCGCAGCGCGAGAGTGCATGCATGCGGAGGTTGTGCCTGCTGAAGCTGTTGCCACAATTGTCGCAGAAGAAGGCCTCGTGAGTGAAGCTATTGATTGCTGGCTGGAGGCCGAGGCCGCAGCGCGAGAGTGCATGCATGCGGAGGTTGTGCCTGCTGAAGCTGTTGCCACAATTGTCGCAGAAGAAGGCCTCGTGAGTGAAGCTATTGATTGCTGGCTGGAGGCCGAGGCCGCAGCGCGAGAGTGCATGCATGCGGAGGTTGTGCCTGCTGAAGCTGTTGCCACAATTGTCGCAGAAGAAGGCCTCGTGAGTGAAGCTATTGATTGCTGGCTGGAGGCCGAGGCCGCAGCGCGAGAGTGCATGCATGCGGAGGTTGTGCCTGCTGAAGCTGTTGCCACAATTGTCGCAGAAGAAGGCCTCGTGAGTGAAGCTATTGATTGCTGGCTGGAGGCCGAGGCCGCAGCGCGAGAGTGCATGCATGCGGAGGTTGTGCCTGCTGAAGCTGTTGCCACAATTGTCGCAGAAGAAGGCCTCGTGAGTGAAGCTATTGATTGCTGGCTGGAGGCCGAGGCCGCAGCGCGAGAGTGCATGCATGCGGAGGTTGTGCCTGCTGAAGCTGTTGCCACAATTGTCGCAGAAGAAGGCCTCGTGAGTGAAGCTATTGATTGCTGGCTGGAGGCCGAGGCCGCAGCGCGAGAGTGCATGCATGCGGAGGTTGTGCCTGCTGAAGCTGTTGCCACAATTGTCGCAGAAGAAGGCCTCGTGAGTGAAGCTATTGATTGCTGGCTGGAGGCCGAGGCCGCAGCGCGAGAGTGCATGCATGCGGAGGTTGTGCCTGCTGAAGCTGTTGCCACAATTGTCGCAGAAGAAGGCCTCGTGAGTGAAGCTATTGATTGCTGGCTGGAGGCCGAGGCCGCAGCGCGAGAGTGCATGCATGCGGAGGTTGTGCCTGCTGAAGCTGTTGCCACAATTGTCGCAGAAGAAGGCCTCGTGAGTGAAGCTATTGATTGCTGGCTGGAGGCCGAGGCCGCAGCGCGAGAGTGCATGCATGCGGAGGTTGTGCCTGCTGAAGCTGTTGCCACAATTGTCGCAGAAGAAGGCCTCGTGAGTGAAGCTATTGATTGCTGGCTGGAGGCCGAGGCCGCAGCGCGAGAGTGCATGCATGCGGAGGTTGTGCCTGCTGAAGCTGTTGCCACAATTGTCGCAGAAGAAGGCCTCGTGAGTGAAGCTATTGATTGCTGGCTGGAGGCCGAGGCCGCAGCGCGAGAGTGCATGCATGCGGAGGTTGTGCCTGCTGAAGCTGTTGCCACAATTGTCGCAGAAGAAGGCCTCGTGAGTGAAGCTATTGATTGCTGGCTGGAGGCCGAGGCCGCAGCGCGAGAGTGCATGCATGCGGAGGTTGTGCCTGCTGAAGCTGTTGCCACAATTGTCGCAGAAGAAGGCCTCGTGAGTGAAGCTATTGATTGCTGGCTGGAGGCCGAGGCCGCAGCGCGAGAGTGCATGCATGCGGAGGTTGTGCCTGCTGAAGCTGTTGCCACAATTGTCGCAGAAGAAGGCCTCGTGAGTGAAGCTATTGATTGCTGGCTGGAGGCCGAGGCCGCAGCGCGAGAGTGCATGCATGCGGAGGTTGTGCCTGCTGAAGCTGTTGCCACAATTGTCGCAGAAGAAGGCCTCGTGAGTGAAGCTATTGATTGCTGGCTGGAGGCCGAGGCCGCAGCGCGAGAGTGCATGCATGCGGAGGTTGTGCCTGCTGAAGCTGTTGCCACAATTGTCGCAGAAGAAGGCCTCGTGAGTGAAGCTATTGATTGGCGGTGGGAGGCCGAGGCCGCAGCGCGTGAGTGCATGCATGCGGAGGTTGTGCCTGCTGAAGCTGTTGCCACAATTGTCGCAGAAGAAGGCCTCGTGAGTGAAGCTATTGATTGGCGGTGGGAGGCCGAGGCCGCAGCGCGTGAGTGCATGCCAGCGGAGGTCGGCTCTGCAAAAGCTCTTGCAGCAGTTGTCGCAGAAGTAGTCCTCGTCGGGTGGGCTCCTGACCAACGGAGGAAGGCCTCTCCCACAGCGAGTCTTTGCATGATCGCGAAGCGCAACTCTGTTGAAGCTCTTGCCGCAATTATCGCAGAAGTAAGCCTCGTTTGCGGAGCTCTGAGTAAAGGCTGGGAAGCCAAGTCCGCAGCGGGTGAGTGCATGCCAGCGGAGTTTGCGCCTGCTGAAGCTCCTACCGCAGTTGTCGCAAATGCCGCCTTCCCTAGCGCTGACTGCCGACCGCCAGGGCGACAGGCCGCGGCCGCAGCGAGTGTCTCTCTTGTGGAGTGCCAGATTTTTGGCATCGTAGAAGTTCCCGCAGTTGGGGCAGGTCCCGCCCTTCGGCGCCTCGCCGACGCCGTGCTGCTGGAAGGCATGGAATCGAGCTCCAGACAAACGGCCCAGCTCATCGCCGCATGTCTTGCAAATCAGACTGGGGCCAGAGCAGGCAAAGTGAATGGCCTCTGCCTTTTGGCACAGCTCCAAGTAGGCCTGACAGGAGGACGGACTCTTTGCAGAGTGACGGCTGAGGTGCTCCTTCCAGCGGGTGGAGTAGGGGCAGTTGCGGCAGTAATGCCTCTTTTCTGCACCAACTGCGGGTTCGGGCGCTACTGGCGATTTGAGTCTACTTTGTATTGACTGGGGCGGAGGCGATTTTGGGGAGCAGAACTTTTGGTGAGTCAGAAGCAGAGTTCTGGAGCGTCGGGATCCGTTGCAGCGATTGCACTTGAACTGCTTCATCAAGTCAAACTGAGGTCTAATTTTTGAATAGAGGAAGCATAGCGGTTGAACTGCTGTTTGTGTAACAAATCTTCAGGAACCGTGTAAACAGTGTACATTGTATTCGTTCACCTCTGTTATCATGGAGTTATTATCATGAACTCAATTACGAAGAATGAAACAACAAACTTCTCAATGTCCTCTAATTAAAACATTTCAAAAAAATAACAAATGCACTTGAGCATGTGATGAGTGTTGAGTGTTATAGTAGAAGGAAGAATGTAAAAAAAGAAGGGAGGGTGTGACCTTGTGAGTGAGTGGTGGTGTGGGTGAGGAAGGTTGAGGCAGTGGCATTGGCCTCGCTACGTTCCCGTTCCGCCTATCAACCCCTTCACGGCCTCATTACGCTTGATGACTCTTTAGGACCATGTCTCTCTACTCCTCTTCCCTCTTCTCCTTCCACCTCCTCCTCCTCAACCTTCTCCTCACCATCGCTGCCAGCAAGGACACCATCTTTGCCATCCGTGCGCACTGTTAGCATTCATTCATTCACTTTCTTCTTCCAACAATTTCTGGTGAAGGGCGCAGAATAAATAATGAATCATAAAAATTTTGTAGCCCCAACAGAACATATTTCAAAGCAAAACCAACTGTTAACCAACTGTTGTGCATAATTCATTGGGTTGTTTCGTCATTTGGTTGCTTAGGATGATTGCTCATCCTATGTCACAGGAAACGGCTTTATACCAAAGATTACGAGTAAGAATGTTTATAAATTGCTTACTTCTCCTAGCGGCTCTGGCGGACAGATTCAGTCCAGCCCAGCATCTTGGCCAGGCGCGGCTGAGTGCTGGGGGTGGGGTGGGTGGCTGAGTTAGTGGAAGCGTGTGTCAAACGGAATGCCCTCAGGGCCTCCAGAGACGGCTACATCTGCGGTGAAGGCGCCTGCTGGTAGGCCTCCCCCCCTCTCTACCCTCCCTCATTGAGACCACCTGGCTGCCCTCCATTCCGACCTCTCCTGCCCTAACTGCCCCCTGCAACTCCAGCTTTACGCCATCCCTCCTGTCCCATATCCACTTACGCCGCCTCAAGAGCACTTCCCCCCAAGAGGCCGGCCTAAAAAAACACGACTCCCTCCTGCGACAACCCCCTGCCAACCGCCTGCACAACGCCAGCAGCTACACACCCCTCCTCCTCCTCCTTCACTCCCCTCCCCGCCCTCCCCTGCTCCTCCTCTTTCGCCAGCACTTGATTGATGATCTGAAGAAGGGGGCACTATTTTCCTCCACTCGCTTTTCCTGCCTCCTCCGCCTCCCTTCCTCCCCTTCCCTCCCTCCCTCCCCGGCCGCAGAAGTGGATGGACAGATTCCTCGGGCAACACCTGCGTCTCAAGAGCCTCATGGAGGACTACTATGCCGACGTTGCCTACTATGATCCTCTCTACGCCTACGACCTACCCAATCCCGGCGACCGATACCGTCAGTACCCCTTTTTCTGCTTCTTCGCCTTCTCACTGCTTAGTCTCGCAATCTAAGCCTCCGAACAGAAACGCCTGCCGTCTTCTATATGCGCTTGGCTCTTCTCGCACGAAACCTCAAAAGCTGGCCTTTTTGCTCTTGCGGTTTCCTGTGAGCAGAAGCAAGGTGAAGAAATGAGGATGGGTGATGTGAGAATGAGGTAAGACGTCAGTGGGCTGATGCGCGGGAGGGCATTTGAGGGGACGAGCGGGGAACAGGCGCCGTGCTTGGAACTTTCAGAGGCCCCCGTCTTTTGGTGTCCATTTTGCGCTTTGTGAGGTCTTTTGACGCTGCTAAACGACAGGCCTGCTTAGCCCCTCTCCCCATCCTAGCCGAGATTCAGTCCCCTTCAGTCCCCATCCAATTCTTTGCTTTCCCGCAGGCCCTTGGCCCCTGATTGTTTGTCGCAGGAGGGCAGGCAGTTTCTTCAGCCGCGCAGTGTCATTTGGTGCCATTATTTGCGGAGAACAATTAGAATTCACGAGAGGCAGAAAGGAGGAGATTAGATGGAGGATCTTGAGATTATAGATCTTCTCTCCCAAGTACCCGCCGGCATCTAAACCTCTCCCCACCTCCACTCAGTCTTGTCACTTGAAACCACTTGAATGCGACGTTTATTTCCGCTCCTGCCTTCTTCAACTTTTCAACCTCTGCTAGCCTGGTGTTGACTAATTAAAGGGGGCTAAGAGGCGGGTGCTTTGTTCGCAAGGGAAGAGGGGTGCGGGAACGGGGACAGATTTTAGGCTTGAGTAAGCGTCAATAATGCATAGCTGCCTCCCTCCCCCCTGGGAGTCTTACTAGTAGCTGACAGAGGCAGAGAGAATTCGCGCTCTCCTTCTGTGCATCATTGGCCTGTCTAATTGCGGCCCTTCTCTGCAAGGCTCCTGTTTTCTTGGCCAAGTCAGGGGCTTGTTTAGTTGACAAAGGTGCTGTTGCGTAGGCTCTCTAATGAGGAAGGGCAAGGGTGGCAAGGTTCAGGTCCCATTTTCTCATTTAGGGAAGCAGGTGGGAATGAATAGAGGGAGAAGGGGGCAAGGGCGGCTTCATTTCTACGCTGCAGTAGCGGGTAGAGAGAGGCGGGTAGCGTACGGACCCCCTGCGGACTTGTATTGCTCGCGCTTCAATGACAGGCGTGGAAAGGGGAGGGGTGCGTAGTAGGACGCTTGAAGACAATCTTGGGCGGGGTCTTAGGCTCTGCAATTCCCCTAATGGGCTTACCCTGGCCTTCACTCGCTTTGACGGGAATAATGCAACGGACTCGGGCGCGACCCCCAGCTGATTACTAATCACCCACCGGCTGGTGACCCATTGCATGAGGTGGTGCCGGCACTCCTCTCTCCCTGCCACTAATGTGGAGGCATTGCGCGGTCTCCTCCTTGTTCCCCCAGTCCCTCCCGTCCGTCTGTCTGGAGTGAGTGGCCCTCGGGAGCTCTCCAGCTCTAAGACATCGTGCTCTGCCCCCGCCGCCCTCCCCGCCCCTTTTGCTGCTCTCTTAATGACTCCCTCATTCCAGGTCCTAGCCGAGATCCTTTTCTGCCCACTCAAGGGCGCTGTTTTTCCCCCAGTCCTTCAAATGCTACTGAATGAAGCGAAGACCCCATTTTTGCTTTCACTAGCGTAAAAAAGGCTTTCATCATCGCGACACTCGTCAGCGTCCTCTTTTCAGCTCTTTTCGCATTTGCCGAAGGGAGTGGAAAAAACGGGACGATTCGAATTGATGGTGCGAAAGTGAATTATAGCGGAGGATACTGGGATGGCGTGGTAAGAAGCTGTTCAGATGCGAAGATGAATGTGCTGAAAGCCTACCTGAAGTTCATGGGGCTGCAGCCGAATGGGACGCTGCTTTCGCGTAAGTCCTCTTCGCTTTCTCCCTCCAAGTCCCTCTGCCATTGATTGGGCTACAGCTGCTTTGTGGAGGGATTGAAGTGACTGTGTATGGGGCTGTTGACGTAGTGTGCTCTTTGAGAGCGGAGTGACAGCAGAGGGCTCTCTCTTTGATCAGTTGTCCTTTTGTCCCATGCTTCACCCACTAAACTCCCCTCCCCCCTTTTCCACCTCTCCCAACAGCTCCTGTCACCTCCAATTTGTACTGTCACTTCGGTCCCCTTAGTGGAAAAGGGTTGAAAAAAGAGGTTTGAGTGGGCAAATTGAAGCGAGGTCGCGGAGTCCATGTCCTTGCTCGAGTTTCACGGAGCTTAAAAGGCGGGGTGGGTTTGGAGTATGGAGTAGGGGGGAGGGGAAAGTAGGAGTGGCGGAAGTAAAGGTTGGGGCGAGGGGGAACGGAGCGGTGGAGTAGAAGGAGGAGATCCTCCACAGCTCTTCAGCGGAGTACTGGGAGTAGGGAAGGGATTGGAATTGCATATTTCACCAGCCTTCCAAAGGGACACACGCGCCTTTGACGACTCTTACACAGCAGGCCTAAGCACCCTCACTCACTTCCTCCTCCCCTCTCTACCCCTCCTCCTCCCATGTCCTCTCAATCAAGTTAATACCGGCTGGGACTGAGAGGAGTGGGTGGGTGGGGGAGAGGAGTAGCATAGTCTTTGTATGCGCATATGTCTTGAGCATTGTGTGGTGGGCGGGGGTCCATTAGTGAGGTCTTTGGGGAGTGCAATTAGAGAAGTTTCGCAGTTAGTCGGGCAGGCTTGGTCGGGAGGGAGGGCGTAGTGTGGGAGGTGTGGGGGAGGGGAGGGAGGAGTGTGGCGGGAGTCTGCCTGGGTGGCCGCCTCAGCTATGTGGGCTGGGAGGAAATTTGAGTGCCCCCGGTGGGCACAACACTGAAAGGCCAAGAGCCAGCAGGACCAGCCGTCTTCCTGCCCAGCAGCCTCCTTCCCCCTCTCCTCTTCTCCCCCTTTCCCTCCTCCCCTCCTCCTCTATCAACCTATTGCCCTCTCCTTCACGCCATTCATTACTATTAGCCGCCACCAACAGCGCCCCGCTCCCCCATTAGCCCTAGCCCCTTCACCTCTTTCCGACCACAGCCTGGGGGAGGCCGTAGATCCGCTGTCAAGGGGCAGGCATTGTTTACAGGCTGGTTTCTTCCTTTCTCACCGAGCAAACGTGAGCCGCGTCCCCCTCCTCCTCCTCCTCTCCTCCCTCCCTTCTCCTCCACGAGGATCACTTGAAGAGGCTGCGGCTCAGCCCGGTGGCAAAAAAGAGCAGCCCTAGCTGGCAGCGTTTTGCTTGAAGTGTTGACAAGGCCTTTTCTACTCCTCTTTTCTTCCCCACCCTCCCACCCCTTCTCCCATTTGCCAAATCACTGAAATCCCCTTCCCCATCACTATCAACTTTGCTAGGCGAGGAAGTGAAAACTGGGGTGAGAGTTGAAGCGAGTGAAAGAAGACAAGGGATGGTGTTGGGATGGAGGGGAATGTGTACGTGTGGAGCGGATCGCTGTGGCTGCTGGAGCAGATGGTGGCTCGCAATGCTAATGGTAAGCCTCCACTTCCATTCTCCACTGCCCTCTCTCTCTCGCCTCGTCCAACTCAGATGTTGTTTGGGCTTCTTTTTTGAATGCGATGCGCGAGCGGGGGGGAGGCCAGTTCCTCCTCCGCGCCACGCTCCCCTCCTCCCACTCCCTCCACCCCCCATGCCTCTGCCCATTTCCATTCCTCGGCTCAGCTGGACCGCCAACGCTTGCCTCCCCCCTCCCTTCCCTCCCTCCTCGGCACAAGTCACGCTTTGACTCACACTTTTTCCTCCACGCCCACCTTCGCCTCCTCCTACACTGCTCCTCTCTGCTTCTCCCGCCTCCACATTTTTTGCCAACCTCCGTCAATGTGCCAATAGCAGTTACTTGTCCATTACATTTCCAATACTGGCCTGCTCTTTGACTGCAAGAAGTCTCAAGGTGTCCAGGATAGGCCGGGTGCATATCTGAGTGGCTCTGGCTGACTGAGCAGAGAGGAATAGGGGCTGTCAAAGGGCTGTGTAGGTGAGGAGTGGCCTGTCACAGCGGGACAGGCGCTAGAGGCGGCCATAATTGCGAATGAAGCCAGGCGTTGCCCCCACCGAGAGTGACTGTCAGAAGCTCACCGCGCACAAACAGGTTGATGCCATTTCTGACATCTTTAGTTGCGCCCTTCTGCTGTGCATGATTGAGGGCGGGTTGAGAGAGAGTGGGTGGAGGAGGGGTGGAGGAGTGGGGGAAGAGGGGTTGGCATTAGAGGGAGTCAGAAGCGAATTCGGCGATCTCCCCAGGGCGGCTGGTGGAGGGAGGGAGGAGCTAACGAAGTGGGCGGGATTGTAAGTCTTGTTTGCGGACAGCAGCGATGCGCGCAATGCGGTTGTAGCTTGGCTGTCGGTTATGCCACTCCTCTTCTGCTCTACTCCTCATAACCTGGCCGAAGCGGAGGCTAAAGATAGGTAGGCGATGGCCTTTGTACACTCCGCTCTCCTTCACGCCATCAGACAAGGTTTGCAATTCCACGCCTCCCTCAACGCCCCTCCCTGGAGAGATGTTTTCCACGGAAGCTTGGCCTGTTTGCGAATGCCCCCCAGTTTTTGCGGCATTCTATATGCCATCCTCACACCTTTCAGTGACACGGGGCCTTGTGTTGCGATATTTGCCAGAGCTTTTCCCACAGCTGTTTGCTAGCAGTAGCATTGGTCCCTGTTCGGCTAGCTCTTTTTGTCCTCACATTTTTGAGCCCGTCTTTTCAGACACTGAGAATCTGGCGCTGAAAAGGGGTCTAGGACTAAAGTGCCACTGACTAAAGTGCCCCGGACTAAAGTGCCCCGACTAAAGTGCCCCGGACTAGAGTGCCACCGGACTAAAGTGCCACCGGACTATTGTGCCACCGGACTAAAGTGCCACCGGACTAGTGTGCCACCGGACTAAAGTGCCACCGGACTAAAGTGCCCCAGACTAATGTGCCACCAATGGTACTTTTATACTACCCTTTGTGTTTTTGTCAGGGCAACTTTGGGATTGGACAAAGCATTGAGATTATGGGAATATATTGATATATGCCAACAATTAATGACTTTTCATTGAAAAATGACCTAGATAGTCCAAATAAAAAAATATGAAGCTTTCATTTCACTTCAATTATTTTATCTGGTTAATTTCAGCCAATTTTTATTGAAAAATTGTTCTGATTTCTGCATATATCAATAAAAAATTACTTATTTATCATTCCCGCACCATGGTCATGGCCCCATTGGAACAAAAATACTGAAACAAGGGCGTGATTTCCATGAGAATAAATCGTGCCCAGCTAGGTAGGTGTGACAATCTATGCATAATGCCACCCCTGACAGGAAAAAAGTGGATTTTCAACTATCAAGTTAAAAAATTTCTTTGTTGTTTTCCAATTTTGGGGTCAAAATTTAAAAAAATTTGTGCGCTTCATGCACAAAGGGGAAACATTTGTTGACAATAATTTTTTTTTCAAACCCCCCCCAAACCTAATCAATAATTATCCGCCATTGCCTGCAAATATATAGTATATATTTAAAATGGGGTCCGCCAATACCTTATAAATGCCTTATAGACAAGTATATAATTTCATTGGTGGCACACTAGTCCGGTGGCACACTAGTCCGGTGGCACTTTAGTCCGGTGGCACAATAGTCCGGTGGCACTTTAGTCCGGTGGCACTCTAGTCCGGGGCACTTTAGTCCGGGGCACTTTAGTCAGTGGCACTTTAGTCCGCAACCCCTGAAAAGGTTTTTCCCAGCGCACCCGTCTTTTGCGCCAAAATCTTTACTTTCTATTTTATGCTTTTTGCAAAAAAGTAATTATCAGAAACCAGTAAATATCAGAAAACAATGATACTTTTCAAATTCTAGCCTTCTATATATATAAAAAGCTAATGTTTTTATTTTGTAAAGCGGAAATTTTTCCAATTTTGAAAAATTATGAGCTGGAAAAAATGTGCGAAAGTATCATTTGTCCAGCATGCAGTGGGGAGGAGGTTGAGGGGAAAGGCTGTGGTCTGTTGGGTTGCTAATGAGCGTGTCGGGCACAGGCTACACGATGCATCATGACCGCTGGTCAACCCACAGCATCACGCCCCCTCCCCCTTTCTACTCACCGCCACTTCCGCCTTATGCTCCTTTCTCGCCCACCCTCCTCAAACCTAACTGAATATATTCACTTTTTCTTTCCCTAACGAAGTGTGATGTTTC